>JAULBS010110549.1:0-15132 GCA_032355785.1 Symmetromphalus regularis | reverse complement strand
GCAGCGGGTTTCTTATAAATACATATGTCAGAATGACCATATGATTGACGTCCAATAGACGATAAGATAAAAATCAATGTACTCTAGAGGCGTCGTTAAATAAAAACAAAACTTTACGATCACGATGAGCGATATTGCCCCTAAGCAATGTGTACACATGGACATGTTTTCATTTTCTCCCCATTTATTATAGATGGTAAATATGATGTCAATTTGTTACAATTTTGAACGATTTGTGAAGTGCACCGGTATTTGATTTAACTAATATTACAGATGTTTTAACAAGTTCCTATGAATACAGTTTAATTTTCTTATTTTTTACAGTATATAAAAGGTTAGTTATACCCACACTTTACGAGGTGTGTCGATGAATATCCTACAGTTTTGGTCGTGGGGCCTCCGAGTACTCAGACCAAAACTGTAGGATATTCAACGATACACTGAGTAAGTGTGGGCATAACTTACTTATACGCCCACTTCCGGTCGAGTTATTAAATTAGACTATTACAAATCGCCTATAATATAACAATAACAAGTTTAAGTTGTATAAACACAACAGTGCTAAAATTTGTGACAAAACGCTCCCATTTCCGGCCCAGGTTTTCAAACAACGATCTTGATGATATGTACATGCGCGTGTTTCACGTGCACGACAGTATAATTTTACAAACTCGTCTGATTAGCGCAGTATGATAAAGAGCTGGTTCACGGTGTCGATGGACCGTAGTTCAAGTCTTCATAAGGCAAGTTATTTTAGTTTGTCTTTGATTTCTATGTACTGGTATTTCCATGTGTTGTCACATCGATGTGACAGTAATATAATGCTAAGTATGCAGAAATAATGTCTGTATATAATTAGTGTAAGATATTCCTAGACTTGTAAATGAAAAGTATGTGTACCGGTGAATACACCTACACTTTAAATCATGACAATGAGGACCTAAGTGGGGTATAATGTGTATTAGTTTACTATTTTATCGACTTTGTTTCTCAGTAATTTTGAATTTTTGAATATTGGTAACAATCTGCTTCTAAACCAGCGGAATCGCCAACTATTTACACGAGGTATTGTGGTTTTTAAGAATGATTCACTCATCAATTCATCATCACATGATTTTGTCAAAACATGTTTTGGACGTGATTTGATATGTGATAAGCTTTTGAATATTTTACTTTATTTTGTGGCCAAAGAATATCAATCATTCCAATCATCGTTTTCGTCAAATATGGCTACAATGAGAATTTTAAGTCTGTAGTTATAATTTTGCATCTATTGACCTTCTGATTGTTTTATACTAATTTGTGGGTAAGGATTATTAATCAGATCAATATGGCCATTATTTGGGAAGGTGTGGCCAATTTTGGGCAAATATTTTTGAAGGGATGTTTTCTTGTTTTGGTATCCTATGCTTTTGTTTACACTACTATCATGTGTTTATGATCCGATGTGAATATTAACGCTTTCCAGCCCGATAATGATTTCATTCTAATTAGTCTGTTAAAAGTTCTCAAGTGAATATGGATAGTTTGAAAATGTGGTATATACCGGTAATTAGTTGTTTAAATGTTAGCACCAAAATACGTTGCAGGAAAGAAGCACACATTTTTTCAATGGTCTTCCTGGTTAATTTGTATTTTTTATATGAAGATTTTAAACCTGGCCTCAATTGCAGAGATGCACATAGTTTACTGTAAGGTTTTACCAACAACAAAGGTGATATCCGTCCATAACAATGTCTTAGGGCAGATTTCTCATCGACAGTTCAACCTGATTCTTAGTTTAAACTGTCCACGTGTTAAAAGAATGGGTTAAGCTATAAAGAATGGGTTAAGCTATAAATCATGGCTTAAGTCAACCAGAAACTGGGCCTTAGTCTTCAGTGAATTCTCCTTTCCTTCTTGAAGTGCGATGTGGTCACATCCCATCATCGTGTAATAATTCTGGCCTTACCTTGCCTTGCAGATTATTGGACCAAGATGTTTGCTCTGGACTTGAATATCCATTACATCATTTTTTCTCTGATTAGAATCTGCATTCACCATCGTTGTTAATAATGTATCATGTATCATGATTTGTATTGTGCTTAATAAACAAATTCTCCCACGTGTTGCTTTCCATTGATTTCATAATTGCTTATCAAGTGAATTATATAATATTAATACACAAATACAATATAATTCTAACAGCCAAATATAATACTTAAAACGCAATACAAATCACTTAACCATGTTATTCTATGTCAAAAGTTTACATACACTATTCGCATTTATAATTTGTATTAAAATGAGTGCACCATCTTACAGACAGGATATCACATACCATAGCCCAAAGAGTTCATCGTAATGTCTCATTCAGACGATAGTGTGTCTCAAGAAGAATCTAACCGCAAGTAGCCATGGGCCAGATATGGTCTATGTGCACTCCCACATCTAATCACATTGTTTTTCGTATACCTCAGGATGTCCAGAACATGAAATCAACTGGTAACTTTACAATGTTGGGATCCACTAACAACATTTCACTAGTGACCCGTACCATCGAGACACATTACCTTTTTGTCAACGTCACAATATTCAGTACCCTCACTATTCTCTTAACTGATTACAATAAATGTTTCCGACATTATTATTTATCAAATGAAAGCGTGTTATTCTTGACCATGAAAATATAGGAACAGTCATCAAGATTACGATTCTTTGTTGTATTGTACAGTAAATGAGATACTGTCAACTGTATATTAGGTAGGCGGCCATTTTGAAGGTAATGGTCAGTCACAGGTATTTTTTTCTGGTATCACTAATATGTCGAGGGTTTGGAGCACAATTGCTTCATGTCCATTTTAGCACTTTTGAGAAAATCCATTTTAATATTTGCACGAGTTGTCTTGATGGACATATTGCAAATTTAAAATGTCTGTTTTGATAGGAAGAAAGCTTCAGGACATATCACAAATGTGCTCAGAAGATCGTAATAAAAAATGTAACTGGCTCAAAATCTCCATTTTGCAAATTTGTGACATATCGCAATTGTGCTCCAAACCCTCGATGTCTGAGTCCCCTGAACAAAATGGTAACTCATGAAGGGTCATAGTGCATGGGGACCCCTCTATGGTCCATAGATTATGTCGGTAATATAACTCGCCCAATCACAATATTTGATATACCTGGTAATATTCCAAATACTATATCTTGTTTATGTTTTAAGGCTGAGTTTAGTGATAAATTAAAGTTATGATAGTTTAGATAAGTGTTTTATTTATGTTTTGTATCGTTGAAAAGAAAATGAAAAAAATTGGAGTATTTTAAGAGCTGCTGAAATCTGAAATAGGGTCTATTTAAGTTTTTCCACCAACCACTGTCAGTTCTATTTATAGTAATGAATAAAAACTAATATCTTTGGTATTTACACATTTGGTCAAATACTATATACTTAAAGGCATATGTAATTAAAAATCAACTAATGTCAGCTCTAGTATAAAGAAACATGCCGCTTATGTTGGGAACTCGTTTGATAATTTACAACTCATAATCGATACATTTTATTTTTATTTTATTGAAAATCTTTCTTTAAAAATAATCCACAAAATGAAAATGGTCTTTAACTGAAAATTCCTTTTCATAACCATTTCACCAACAGGACCCTACGCCTCGGTGTAAGAACTGTCGGTGTAGATTTTGGTGGATTGTTTTCACCTACAGCCTGTTAAGAGACAGTATTTGATGTGAAGGTGTGGTGGAATCATTTCGATTCCATCCACAATTCATTGCTCTTTTTAAAAGCAACAATTTTATAATTAATTATTCATGGTTATATTGCATTTGGTTTGTTTTCTGTTTTTCATCATAGTTATATTTAGCTCTATACACTGATTTATATATTTTCTAATTTTAATTTAACAACTGTATGACCCCCAACAGCCTATATACAGGGTGTCCACAAAGTCTGGGTACATGGGGATTTAACTATTATATTTATTTATGTTATTTTTCCAAAAGGGTCAGATGTTGTGGTTTAGCCGTAAATAAAATCATAACAAACAATTAAATATAAAAAATAATAATTTACTTTTTAATTTTGTTTAAATTAAATAAAAAATACTTTACTTTTCAAAATTTATTTATGTTGTTTTTCTTTCCCAGATCGAATGATGGCTCTGTCTAAAGTACGAATCTAATTAATACTCTTAAAAAATGGAAATCATATTAAAAATATTATTTTTTAATATTAGAATTAAATCAAATTGTTTTGTTTTGAAAGTATGTGTTAATCCCCATGTACCCAGACTTTGAGGACACCCTGTATATATTTTTATGGTGGGGTGGGGGGGTCATTAAATCAATATACAATCAAATCATTTCACCACCAACAATTTATTGCAACAGTTTAACATTGTTTTACAAAACAGAACTTGATGTTTTAATAGTGTAAATATTACAGTATTGATTCAAACAAGACGATGTATCTGTACAATGAAACAACTGCTACAAGCACTAGTTTAGTAAATAAATATATCGGCGATATGTTTCATGGTTCAGTAGTTGTGCACAACTGACAACATTTGCGTCTGTAGTACGCGATATTACACAGTTTACTGACGTCTTTATACCGCTTCAGAGTGAGGCTGCAACTGCTACCACGCCAAGCATTTCCATACCTGCAGTCTGAAATGTTTATTAAAATAATAAAATTACAACAAATAATAAAGACCATCATATAAAAATCGGGCTGTTATCGTGAAACAATATTTTTAGGTATTTTTTTTCAAAATAAAAACTAAAACCTAAAAAATAATTTTACAATTAAAGAAATGAATGCATTTGCCATGCAAGGATTAATATTCATATATGATTAAAATGTCATCAACCCACTTCTCCACCTCATAGAAAATATACAAAACTATATAAAATGTGTGTACACTTAAATTTATCCATATTTATAAGTATTTAAATGTTTGTGGATGAATTTATGAATATACACGTTTCATTGGTTTAAGAATCCATTGCAGTTAGGTTTTTTACCAAACCCGTTTGTGCAACACATGGACATACATGGGGGGGGGGGGGTTCGACCGAAAATCCCCCCCCCCAGAAATCGCTTTTTTTTATACTTTAATATATCTGACATTGATATTTGACATTATTATATTTACTCAACATAGAAATATATTCCCAATATTTAACCTGAAATCAAGCTAAAATACATAAAACAAAGGCCCCTATTCTACGATTTTCACAAAACATAGCAACACTTGACTTCACACAAACCTTGAACCCCCCTTTTCAAAATACTATGCATTATGTACGCCCATGCAACAGTCTAATTTTTATGTTTAATAGAAAGGGATCTCTTATACACTTTTTCGGACAGGACAACGCATATGATTGCCATTTTTCACCAGTCATAGACCATTGACTGGATTGATAAATAGCCAAAATGAGTTTGCTGAAGACAAACAACTTAGACAATAACCCAATGAATGCTGTAACTTAAGCCGAGCAGTTCTAACCATTATGAATTATATTTATAATTAAGTTGAAAAAAAAAATTGTTTTTATTTAACGACGTCTCTAAGAGCACATTTATTTTTAATCTTATTAGCGGCTATTGGACATTAATCATATGGTCATTCTGATATATGCATTTTAGAGGAAACACGCTGCCGCAAGGGAGCAAGGGATCTTTTATATGCACCGTCCAAAAGACAGGACAACACATACCACAGCCTTTGATAAACCAGTTGTGGATCACTGGCTGGAATGGAAAGTGAATACTACTCTTAAAACAAGCTACGTACTAATGGCCGCTTCTTTGTCGATTAAACTCGAACATGTCTGGCAGCATTTTTGTTCATATGTGTAGCATTTGTATTTCGTCTCATCAGTGATTCTCTTACAGTACGAGCTCTCGTCTCCGTATTTGCAATCTAAAAACCAGAATAACTTATTTTATTACAATTTAAATTAATGTCCAGCTCAAATTAAATCCGAATGAAGAATTTGAAATATTACAGTTGATGCATAATTTATGTTTGATAACAGTTTACTTTAAAATAATGAATTTACAATTAAACCAGCAACATTATTAAACTGAAAACTTATCACCGACTTACAATTTGAAGATAAGGCACACTTGATGCATAATTTACTTTAGATATTTGTTTGATTTAGAATATTGTATATTTATATAAACAAGTGATTATTATTATTGAATTAAAAAAAAAGTTTTTTTTTTTACAAGCTTTTACCACACTACTTTAGCCCATTTACCTACACGCTATTTTATTTATATATGTTTCAAACATAAATGTTAAGTAGTCTAGAGCATATCTCTGAAAATGTGACCAGTTAGGGCATTTTTGAGTAAAAGTTGGTATCCAATCCTATTAACCTATTTTGGGGGTGCTGATTACGAAACAATAGGATACTAAGTTGAATTTTTAGTTTTTGACCCTCAAAATTGAAAAACAAAATGTCCGCCAAACATTGCTAGTAAAGTAGAAATATAACTACATACTTGTTTTCTGATTTCAATATGACATACCGGAGTGTGCTTCTGTATCTATTAAGGTAGTACATGTTTCACAACAGTCATCCTCATATCTGTAACACCTATACTTATTGTTTTCCGTGATGCCCTTGCAGTGATGCCTTTTGTCTCCATACCTACATTCTAAATATACAGAAACTTACAATAATTAGTTCTTTATCATTACAACATACCTACAATGTACAAAAGTAAAGTTTGTTTTATTTAACGACTCCTCTAGAGCACATTTTTAGCTTATCAGCACTTCACAAATCGTTCAAAATGATAACAAATTGACATCATATTTACCATAGAATAAATGCGACGAAAATGAAAACATGTTTACATGAAACATCCCACGTGTACACATTGCTTATGGGCAATATCGCTTATCATGATAGTAAAGTTTGTTTTTATTTAACGACTCCTCAGCACATTGATTTATATTTAATCATCGTTTATTGGACGTCAATCATAATTATGGTCATTCTGACATTTATTTAGAGGAAACCTGCTGCCACCACATAGGCTACTTTTTCCAATAAGCAGCAAGGGGTATTTTATCTGCACAGTCCCACAGACAGGACTGCACATACCATGGCCTTTGATGAACCAGTTGTGGACGACTGGCTTGAAGGGTAAATAGCCCAAACTGCAAATGGGCCCAGTGAGAAGGATCGATCCGATGACCGACAGCTTCACAGGCGGACACTACCGCTTGAGCTAGATCCCGCTCCACGTATAAAGCACACGGTTAAGCCTGCTGTCGAGGCAAAGTTTTTTCTATTTTACTCATGTACAAGTGATTATAAAGTTAAGTTAAAAACAATCACAGTAATTTATGAAGGTTTAAAATATTTTTCTGACATAATATTGAAGGGAGGATTAGATTATTATGGTAAAAGATAAAAACTGATGACCAGAGGGAGTAACTTCAACACCATGGATTAGCAATGTTATGGATCTGCAATGTAATGGACCTACCTGGACGTGCACCCTTGATAATAAACGTCTGACATTTCTCACAGCACTTTTCTTCATATTTATAACATTTGTATTTACTATCCTGGGTGATGCGTTTACAGTACGTCGATTTGTCTCCATAGCGACATTCTACAATACAGATTCATTATTACAGTGCAGTGTATGGAATCATTATGACAATACACTTGTGCATTTCAACTCTTATTAATACTTCAGAAATGTTATTCAAATGTAATGAAACTATTTAACACATTATCATCAAATAACAGGCACATATATAAAGTAATTTTAGAATATGAAAAAAAAATTCAGATTTTTAATATTGGAGTAAGGATTAAATCATAATGGCAAAAAATAAAAATTGATTACAAAGAGGGGTGCCTCAACAGCATGGATCCCCTATGTTTTGGACCTAACTGGACATACGTTCTTGATAACAAGAGACTGACATATCTCACAGCACTTTTCTTCATATTTATAACTTTTGTATTTACTATCCTGGGTGATGCGTTTACAGTATGACGATTTGTCTCCATAGCGACATTCTACAATACAGATTCATTATTACAGTGCAGTGTATGGAATCAGTATCAAATATATTTGTACACTTCAACTCCATTAATACTTCAGAAATGTTATTCAAGGTAATAAAACAAGTTTTTAACTGATTATATTAATTACATGATGGAATGCATATTTAAAATGTAAAGTTTGTTTTATTTAAAGATACCTCTTGAGCACATTGATTTTTATCTTGTCATCGGCTATTGGACGTCATACATATGGTCATTCTGACATGTTTAGAGGAAACCCACTGCTGCCACAGACTATTCTTTCCAATAAGCAACAAGGATCTTTTATATGCACTTTCCCACATATAGGACATCACATACCACAGCCTTTGATGAACCAGTTGTGGACCACTGGTTGGAACAGAAAATAACCCAACAGCAAATGGATCCACTGAGAAGGATCAATCAGACGACTGATCGGTTCACAAACAAACACTACCGTTTGAGCAACATCCCACTCACATATTTAAAATGCTTCTCTACTTTCTATATTTTCAGTTTGTACTATAAATCAACCTTTGTTCATGACTTTCATACTTTTGGTTACAAAACTAATTCTTGTAAAATCAAATCTGCATACTCATGACATGCGATTAAATATTTTTAAATATGGGTAACAGTAGATGTGTGTTCTTATACGACAAACCTGTTTGTCCTTGATGAACGAAATTAGCGCATGACTGACAGCATTTATTTTCATCTTTGTAACATCTGTATTTATTATCTTTCATTTTGCGACATGATGCACTTTTATCTCCGTACTTACATTCTGAAACAGAGCCAGTTATAATCATTCATTACAGTTCTAACATGAATACAACAATGAACATCTAATAATGTTCACATTTCACAAATTTATTGTATTAGATTGTCCATCAATAGTGACCAGGTTTTTAAATTTTTATTTTAAGGTGGTAGTAATCTGCCTAGAATGTAGGTCTTTAATACAAGCAAGTGTTGTCATGGTATGCTGCGATATAAAACTATAATTTCACAAAAATCTGTCTGATTCTACAATGTGTGAAAGTTTCAACTTAATCAGTTAAAATTGTATTTGTTTACTAATCAGTTTAAAGTGCAGTGTGAATATCAGTATAGTGACGACAATAATATGGTGGTGAAAAGTTCATTACTTTTTAAATACATGGCCATTAACAGCTTTACACGTTAATTAATGGATATACAATTGTTTCACAGTTAAGCCTGCTGTCGAGGCAAAGTTTTTTTTTACTTTACTCATGAACAAATGAAGATTAACATTTTTCTGATTTTTCATATTGGTTAGAGGATTAAATTATAATGGTAGAAGATAAAAATAGATGACCAGAGTAGGTTTCTAAACACCATGGATCCTCCAATGTTGTGGACCTACCTGGACGTGCACCATTGATAACAAAAGTCTGACATTTCTCACAGCACTTTTCTTCATATTTATAACATTGGTATTTATTCTCCTGGGTGATGCGTTTGCAGTATGATGCTTTGTCTCCATATCGACATTCTACAATATAGATTCATTATTACCATGCTATGTATTAAGTCAGTACACTTATACATTTAAACTACTTTTCAGAAATGTTATTCAAATCTAAAGAAACAATTGAAGACAACAATGGCTAAATGATCAGGGTCACAAATTTCGATAATTTCACCTAATACTGCCATCTATAACTGCATATGAAAACCCTTGTTTTCAAATGTCCCTACACATAAAGAATGATCTCTAGAGTCCTTAAATAAGAGGTCCAAAAATTACTTTTGCCAAAGAAATATTCATTTTTCTTCATTTGATTTCAATGTTACTCTAATCATTTTGCCTTCGAAGTCTTCAATTCTTTAACATGATACACATATGCAGAACGATTTATAGTAGGAGTACCATAGTGTATAACTTAACATCTTACTAAAGGAACTTCAGATAAGTAATGTTTATACCAAAATATGGCTTAACTAGTCAGATGATAAAGTAACAATCAGAGGGTGGCCTAGTAATTAGAAAAAAAAGATTGGTGCTGCCTTGAATGTGCCAATAGCTGGATATAAATCATACTGCACCCTCGGATCCGCCTTGGAGAATTTCACTTAAGACTATCTTAATCACATGTTGAAATGCATCTTTAAAATTCATCACTACTTTCTGTATTTTCAATTTGTAATATATACATGTATAAGCTTTTCATATAAGATTTTCGTACAGTTGGTTACAAACTTAATTCTTGTATAATCAAAACTGACACACGTATGACACTCGATTAAATATTTTAAACATCGATAACACGAGATGTGCATGCGTGTTCTTATAGACAAACCTTTCTGTCCTTTATTAATGAAGTTAGCGCATGACTGACAGCATTTCTTTTCATCCCTGTAACATCTGTATTTATTATCTTTCGTGATGTGACATGATGAACTTGTATCTCCGTACTTACATTCTGAAACAGGGCCAATTGTAATCATTCATTACAGTTCTAACATTAATACCAAAATAATCTAATAATGTTTACATTTCAGATATTTCTTGCAAGTTTTTATTTATACTAATGGAAAAAAACTGTGCACCACAAAAAATTGAGTATTTTTTAAATTAATTGATTAATAAATTTCATACAGTTACATTTAAATGTCCATCACAATACTGGTTGGAAATGAAAAAATGTGCCCGGATTGTTCGTGCTGTAGGACATTTCATTTTCGTTATTTTTGTCTCTGCATTCAATGCATCACGATTTTGATTTTAAAAAGATGTATAGAAGGTTTGTTTGAACACTGCACCCCTGAAAAAACACTTGTTTCATTGTTACCAAAATCAGAACAATGCCACGCTTGTCGCAAGATGACCGAAATTGTGCAATTGGTATGCTGGAGGCAGGAACTGCTCAAAAGGAAGTTGCTAGACATTTTGGTTGCCACCGCAATACCATAGGATCGTTATGGAGAAGATACCAGCAATCTGGAAATGTTCGGGACCAACCCGGAACCTGGCATCCATGTGTGACGTCACAAAGACAGGACAACCATATATGGCTAGTTCACCTTCGGAATCGATTTCAAACATCAAGTTTGACAGCTCGAACAATCCCTGGACTGAGGCGAATCAGCTCCAGAACAATCAGGAATAGCCTCCGTAGGCATATCATCCGGCCGAGGCGTCCAGCAATCCATCCTGTTTTCCTCCAAAGGCATCGTGTAGCAAAGCTTGTATGGACCAGATGCCATTTACGGGTTAGAATACGTGATTGGGACGATGTTCTGTTAACAGATGAATCGCGATTCCATTTGGACAGTAGTAACAGGCATTGTAGAGTGTATCTATGTCCTGGAGAACGGAATTCCGACCCATGTGTGTTACAACGCCGATCTTTTGGTGGAGGGAGTGTAATGGTATGGGGAGGCATGACAGCAAATGGCAGAACTCAGTTGCAGATCATCAATGGAAATCTCACTGGCGTCCATTACCATGATGAAATTCGGCAAACTCATGTTATTCCGTTCGTTCAAAATCAGACTTGCCCTATCAAATTGCAGCAAGACAATGTTAGGCCACATGTCGCACATGTCGCTCGTGACTTCTTACAGCAACAGAATATCAAAGTGTTACCTTGGCCGGCCATTTCCCCTGACATGTCGCCCATTGAACATTTATGGGACGAAATGGAACGTCGTTTACGCCATCTCCCTCACCCACCAGTTACATTACCGGAAGTGGGCCAATCATTGATAAACATTTGGAATACGATACCACAAACATTCTTGAACAATTTGGTTTGATCAATGAGACGCCGTTGTACAGCATGCATCGATGCATGTGGTGGACATACGCGGCATTGAAATGTGTTAACTCCCCTATCATACCGTGCTTTTTCGGAATCCAATTACAGTGAACTTTTTGAACGAAAACACTAATTGGTCATCCAATGTTATTGTTAAAAGAATAAATTTAATGTATTGTACACAATAAACTTATTAAAATGTTTTCTTTATATATTTTGTAAACCATTTCCCTATGCACAGTTTCTTTTTTCCATTAGTATAGTTTATTCTCGAATTAACTTGGTCACTGAATAACTTAAACCTTCTTCATATAGTGCACTCGCATAAGAACTTGGACACTGAGCAGAAAAGCCAGAATGCACCTAGAACGAGGAAAAAACGAGCCAGGTTAATGTTGGCACCCGGTAGACGGCTGGCACAACGATAAACACCCTCCGGGTACAGGTAACGTCTACAACGCTGTCGTGGATGGTAGTTCTGCTGGACAATTAAAGATAAATGTCTTCTTTTTACCTACCTCGTAGTATCTGGCGTTCAATACGTAATAGTTGTAATCTCTGAATATCTTTATTTGTACATACCAATATATACAAGTCCGTTGAAGCAGGGGAGGGGGGGCTAGTAGGTCAGCCCCCTTCACGTTTTCCGCAAGTTTTTAGTTCGTGTACAGATTGGTTTCACGCAGCACATTTTATACACCCATAATAATTAGCCCCCCCCCCCCCCACCTCCTTTCAAAATCCGTCCTACGGGACTGATACATTACTGCAGGTGTTTTCCCGTCAATTTATACTTTTATTCACAACTGCAAATGAACCAAAACAAGGTTAACCTGTCCTATTTGGCACTGTCATTGAAACTTTATTAGCTACATTAGTATTCACGAATAACTACGCAGTATAGGTAACTGTTCCAACTTGTTCTGTCCTATTTGGCAATAGAACAATTAACTTGTTTGGTGTCGATGGTATCTTGTGTCTCCTAAGTGTACTGTTCTCGTCGTGGTGTACGGGTGACAACATTCTCATGGGTTTTCTTTTCATGAAAGTGGCTAATACAGAACAACTTCCATTAACTGGGCGCCTTGTTTGTTGTGAGGTGCAACCAGTGATGTTGGACGGCTGGGAGATTGGTGTTAATATGATGGATATCGCCATCTGAGATCTCCGTTTGGATACTCCATCTGAGATTGCAGATGTGTTCAACAATGCACATTTTGGCCTTTTGTTCAGCTTGACAGGAAGTCAGGAAAGCTCGACCTGATCAATCGGCTCGTCATGCCAAGCTCAAGAGTAAAAAAACCCACATTTATATTTGTTTATATTGCTAAGAACAATATTTATGTCTTACAATTTGTATTTGTAGCTCTTGGAGCGGTGGCTCGGGTCAGTCAGGTGATTTGCAGGAGTACAAAAAAACAACAACATTATCTTATTTTAAGTAGAATCCAACATATTGACACGTGTACACTCAAAACTCAACACCCCCCCCCCCCCACATTCTCTTATTTTAAGTAGAATGTAACATTTTGACCCGTGTACACTTAAAACTCAACACACACACACACACACATTATCTTATTTTAAGTAGAATGTAACATTTTGACCCGTGTACACTCAAAACTCAACACACACACACACACACACACACACACACACACACACACACACACACACACACACACACACACACACACACACACACTATCTTATTTTAAGTAGAATGTAACATTTTGACCCGTGTACACTACTTAAGCTACTTGCCTCAAGTATTAACTGACGTATTACAATCATTCGCTGCCCAGAAAGTGAACAAAACAGCTTGTATGAATACAGCTCTTTCTTTACCAGATTTAATTTACGGGTCACTTCTCTCCCCTGCCAACGAATATCTTAATGTATGTCATGCCCTTAATATGGGACACATTTGACCGAAATAATATGTGGATGACAACAGCATGTCTTTTGTGGACTTTAGTTGAAGGTAAGTTGCCTCAGCCTTCTTTACGATACTAAACAGATAAAATAATTACAAATCTCGTACAGCTGTATCCCTAAAATCAGAGCAGATGATACGGGTATCTGTATAACACAAAGTGCACAGTTTACGTTTGTTAAAATATTGTATACCTGACCCTATTCTATTAATGTAGTCACACGGTGACTAAAATTTCGTAAAGCTGGAGTAGTACTTGGAAGTGGGTGTCAAAATTAACTTGATGCTATTATGTGCAGCAGGATCTAATGCCAATATATGAATTTTGAGTTTATATTTTAAGAGTTTTTATGTTGGATGGAGGCCGAGTGTCAAAACAAATATATTATGGTGTGAGCCAGGTGATAATGTCAGTGATGGCATGTTCCGTGTATATAGTAGGGGATCCAGAGAGGTGTGAGCCAGGTGATAATGTCAGTGATGGCATGTTCCGTGTACATAGTAGCGGATCCAGAGAGGTGTGAGCCAGGTGATAAGATCAGTGATGGCATGAGTAGCGGATCCAGACAGGTTTGAGCCAGTTGATAATGTCAGTGATGGCATGTTCCGTGTATATAGTAGCGGATCCAGAGAGGTGTGAGCCAGGTGATAATGTCAGTGATGGCGTGAGTAGCGGATCCAGACAGGTGTGAGCCAGGTGACAATGTCAGTGATGGCATGAGTAGCGGATCCAGACAGGTTTGAGCCAGGTGATAATGTCAGTGATGGCATGAGTAGCGGATCCAGACAGGTTTGAGCCAGGTGACAATGTCAGTGATGGCATGTTCCGTGTATATAGTAGCGGATCCAGAGATGGATCAAGGAGGTCCGGACCCCCACTTTTCTCATATTATTTTGCTTTTTTATATATATTTTCCGAGTGGAAGGACGTGAAAATTCCCCCCAGTCCTGTTCACCCATCGCATTTGGACACCCCCTCCTCCCCCATTCAGACATCCTGCATCCGCGCCTGGTGTATATTATTCTAAGTGGAATCCAATTCGATGAGAAAAAGAATACTGGGTACATATAAAAGTGGAGCACGAATACCATTTGTTGTATCTGTGAACGTAAATTGCGGCAGAATGTTTTCTGGGAGATTTAATATAGAAATTACTCCTCTCTAAATCCTTTTCCAAGATAGCATAAAATTAACATTTAACCACCCCTTAGCATGCAAACGAAGGTTCCTCCACCTTCACGGTAAGTAAAGCATGGATACATATGAGAGAGAGAGAGAGAGAGAGAGAGAGAGAGAGAGAGAGAGAGAGAGAGAGAGAGAGAGAGAACATGTCTGTAAATAAA
>JAULBS010110538.1:0-15134 GCA_032355785.1 Symmetromphalus regularis | reverse complement strand
CTACATGAACGAACTGTGTCGACACTATTGTACATTTATTTTGTGAATTTGGTATGAATGGTGTGTGGGAATGAAAGTGGTATGAAAGGATATTGGGTGTTATTTGTATATATATATTTCCTAAATTTGTTGTAAATTAAATATTTAAATTTTGTATTTTGTTGTTCTTGGTTGCTAGTACATGACACATGTGGATAATAGTTATTAGTATCATGAGGCTGAAAAATAAAACAAATCTGCGGAAATTCAAGACCAAAGAATATTAAGGTAATTTTATTTTTACATAATTCCATGGTGATGTCAGCTTCCTGTTTTTTGTTAGGTTTTATGTAGAGACATCAAGATAAAAACATGACGTCAAGATAAAAACATGACGTCAAACTTCTGTTCTAGAAAAAATATCTCCGTCATCCTGGTATGTTGGATAGGATTGGGTTTTCTTCATTCGTTTGACTTTAAATTTATATATAGTATAAACAGTGACATGCAGTTTGGTGATTCCCGGGACCAACTCCTTGGTTATGTGCCCTCATAAACTCAAGTATAGGGCCTAGTACTGAGTTTCATTCTTTGACTGGATGCCTCCCTGAAATGGATGCCCGGGGCCGTAGCCCCCTCTGACACCCTTTCTGCACGCCACTGAGTATAATGCATTCAATATCTATTTAAAAATAATTACTATATTAAATTTATTATTATTTTATTATAACTCGAGGTCAATTTGAAACTAACAGTGACATCTAATGATCGTTTCTGTTTAAATCTTTTTTTTCCATCTCCAAAAAAAAAAAGACATGATAAAGACATGCGACAGAGATAATTTAAAAGAATGTTTACTAGGTGAATTTTGACAAGAGCAAAATAACAAAGACATAATTTTGAAAAAGATAAACAACATCAAAATGAACACACTGACCACTAATAAACATTAGTTTCTCGACCAAATGATATAGAGATTTTACAATCAGTTTTTCAAATTATCGTTTTCTTTACTCGTATTTTTTCTGTTGCCAAAATTCACCTCGTGTGCTTTCTTTTCCCCTTCCCCTATTAATTTAAATTATAAATTTTACAAATATTTACCTAACGAAAACATAAGTGAATTCTTTTTGCCAAATTATAAACACACTCCAAGGATTCCCGGGACCAACTCCTTGGTTATCTTACATCATAAGAAACATGTTACATGCTTGCTTGATTTCAGGTAAAAAAAAATGGTCGACTGTAATCCCAAGGGAACTGTTGAAGTTGACAAAGATTATCTCTCTTGTTGCATATGTTTTAATCTGATGACGGTGCCAAAGATTTTAGGATGTTGTCACACGTTCTGTAAACATTGCCTTCAGACGTATATAGAGCACCAGACTAACGCTCTACAGAAGACAGGATTTGACTGTCCAGTTTGTAATCAGTTCACGACAATACCGAACCCAGTAGCAGGATGGGCAGACCAGTTTCCAACAGATTTCCGAATTCAAGCCATGATTGGTGATACATCGGATTCAGGTGACAAACCAAGTAAGCTCCGTTATACAATGACGGCAACATTTTTTTCAGAAATGCCTTTTATATATATATATATATAAGTGCTTAATCAAGGTTGTAATTAAAAGATTCTTGGAAACTTTCAGATTTTTAAAATGATAAATAGCCAGAGACCATTTTACTATATTTCACATACATCTGAATAAAATTATTTTGACCTACAAACATTTTGTTTGTTTACTACTGTTATTGTCTAACATAATGTGTTATCATGTATTGTGTTTTGGCAAGGGAAATATATACATATGTTTAATTTTAAAGAAGACATTTAGTGAGGTTCCATAGGAAACAAGTAGTCGCCGACCTCCAAGCGTAACGGAAGTTTAGCTAAGATTCCACGAAGAATAAGTATTCGCTGAACGGGGACTGTAGTGAAGTATGAATCAACTATAGACGTTCATGCTTACTAATGTCCGATATTTGTCTAATTATCTGACTAATTTACTATTAAATTTCAATCAAAGACTATCATGTAATTTCATAAGGCTGCTGTTATATTTCAGATGTGGCAGAAGCTATAGCAAGTCGGCGCTCAGCTGACGTTCCAGCTCCTCAACGAATGTTTACTTTAGTCAACACAATTCCCGCCAAAACGAGCGAGGACAAGCAGGATCCACGAATTGTTGACCTAACTGTCCTCAAACAGGAAGGAATAGACATCGTAGTCGTCTGCGATTCTGACAACACCTGCGTCAAGGCTTTCTGGTTCGAACCCCTCAAAGACCGGGAATTAAGCTGCAAGCTTGTCGTCGACGCTCTCAATGACATTGCTCTTGGTAGGATAGCGAAAATAAACGAAACGCAGATAGCTCTATCAATATTTCAAACCACAAAATTATACATAGTGAACGTGAATAACGGACTGAGCATTCACACCACTATTGAGACGGAGAACAACATTATGGGTGTCGGGGTTATCAAGACGGAACCCCACTCGGCACCCGAAACCAGGCTAGTTGTTGGATATGAAGGTGGTTTATCAATTCTTGACATATCTGGCGCAGTCGTCAAGCGCATGGACATTGATGTTTCTGGTAGTAAATACATGGGAAGGCCGTGGTACTTAAACATAACGCCTTCCTGTAACATCCTTGCCTCAGACAGATTCAGCTGTTTGTTATGTGTGTCGCAGAAAAAGGAGGTTCAGTGGAGATATCCAACAAAAGAGGCTGCTGGTATAGACTGTGATGCCCAGGGTTATATATACCTCGCGGTGTGCGCTGAAAACAAGGTGGTTCTCCTATCTCCGGAAGGAAAACTAATCAAAGAAGTACTGTCCCATAAAGATCATATTCTGAGTCCTCGCGGGGTCTTCTATGATAGTGAGAAAGGGCGATTGCACATAGCCGAGCTCAATGGTTTAATCAAAATTTATGAACATAAATGATTATTTTCTTAATTACCAGTTGTGTTGTTACTGATATTGAAGGTACAGTATCGACTTGAAACGCATGTCCGTTAAACCTTGACCAGTTTTGAATACTTAATATAGACATCTAGAATTTTGAACGTGTGTTATAACCAAAAAGATTTAAAATATCATTTTTATGATATGGACTTCAGTCAATAATGTCCCTTTAAAGTAATATATTAGCGCCAAAAATAGTTTTGTATTGAAACATTCCTTCTTTCAGTTACAAAAAGAATAAATACGATCCAATTAGGTAGAAATTACTCATAGAAAATAATGAAATTTAATGAGAAAAACCTTTACGAGTGTTATGTGACATCACTTGAGAAAACAACTTGCTGCTTTCGATGGTAAGTATATTATAACAGAGCCATACTTTTGTTTTCATGTACCCTTCGAAATTTAACAGAGCTTTCTAAATTCTGCCTGATCGTGCCTGTTCTCCAGATCTCTCCTTCCTCTCGCTCACTTTGACATATTTCCTAGAGTCAAATCTGAGCTCCCGGCCTCAATCCAAGATAGATTAAGTGCTGCTGTAAACAATTTGTTTTGGTCTGCATCACAACGCCTAGATTTTAGAGAAATGCGGTGACAAATATGTTGAATTCAAGCAAGACAGTTAGTAAATGGCGGCATAAAATATTTATGGCACTCTGCTCATTATAGTAAGGCCGGAAACGTTTGTATCGTCACGCGTATGCCTACAAACAAAATTAATGGTTAATACATTTAATTTATTTTCATCTACGTGATTAATAGATCCGACATCTCTCAATATAAGGATGGACGTCCACTATTGAAAATTCACATTAAAATATTATGTATTTGCTATTATTCATAAGGAACGTGTACAGACTCCCTTATAGGAGCATATAATAAATTACTCGTGCGTTTAACGTACAGAAGATCAAAAGTGTTATTTTATTTATGTAACCTTGAACATCGTATTTAACACATAAGTCTACTGTCAAGGGGCGGATTTTTCTATGAAACCAATGAAGCTTAAGCTTCAGGGTCCCTAATCCCGGAAGGGGGAGGCGGAGGGGAGCAAAAGCGACTATCGCCCATATTGGTTAACACAAACCTTGATGCTGGTTGAAAAGGGTCCCCCATAACAGTTCAAGCTTCAAAATCCCAAAAATGTACGTCCGACACTGGATTAGTCTTTGTACAAGTGAATGCTTTATACAGGTCATGCTGAATGAACTTAGATGATTTGGATGATATGCCCCTCTGTATATCAGAATAGGATAACTTTCGCGGATGCTATATGGTGATTCACTGGTTTTAAACATTCTGTTTGGGATTAACATGATGCGCAAAAACCAGTCTAGCGAGCGATTTCTAGCTGTTTGATCATGAACACAAACAGTAATAGATGTGTACTGGTGTATGGTATATGCAAATAAGATAATTAAGAATAGTCATTAATATTAAAGCTATTGTTTTAATGGATTGATATTAAAGCTATTGTTTTAATGGATTGAAGTTGTTAATGCAGTTTATTTGCATTCTATCATGTGTTGCTAAAACACCGCTCAAAGGTGAAGCACGCCATCTGTCATCAGGACGGCTTTTCCAAGAAGTTCTACACGCTCGCCTTTCAGTCGAATAACAATCTCTCCACCTCGCCTTGAACACTGTCGAGCTAGAAAACAATAAATGTTTTAAAGCCATATACATTACGTTTGAAAGTGGTATAATCGCACATGTCAAAGATTACCACATCTATAAGCACTAAAACCTGTTTATCATAATTAACGTTTTGTTTAACATAATTTATAAGAAGTAAAGTGCACTACACCAACGAAACCACGGTAAAATAAATAAATAAATAATTATAATAAAATATTGTAAAAACAAACCCAATAAAAACTAAAATAAAAACCACACATTTCTGTCAGGAAGCCAGAGTGACATATATTAAACATCCATAATGTATAGACAATATAATGTGGACTAAATAAGGATATTTACATAAACAGAACCACCTCACCCCCACCCCCTTCGTCCAATTTTTAAAAAACTTCGCATTATAATATGGACATATCCATTCATTAGACCCCATATCCAAAATTCCTACATTTGCCCCCAATTTATGCAATTAATCCTGTTTTATCTTATAATTTTAACATGGAAAAAAAAATGGCTGGGATATGGAAAAAAAAAAAAAATAATAAAAAATATACTCAAAATACGAACATAGACCACTCACTGAAGAAATCTGTTTTTCCACACAGTTTTGACCAATAGTCAACGAGTACTGTCTGAGCAGAACCTACAATACATTAACTTTATTATATACGGCAGTTATCAGAATTATTTGTTTTTATCAACTTATAGACTATAGTACGTAGCTATTGGTATTAAATCTTATTGTCTAATTTAGAGGTTATTTGCGTGACGTATTTTCATTGTAACCCATACTGAATATACATTCAAACAATCTCAATAGTATTTACAAAAAACTAGTCTATTTTAAATATTATTTCTATAACTCTAATATGTGCTTGATCCTTTTAATAAGAAAGTTCATAAAACTATTATCAGTGCATGTATTATAAGGTTAACCTATAGCTGATAACAACAGAGAACATAGTGGAGAAAGATTTGAGAATTTCTGAGTTTCTGCTGAAAGCTGTGGTCTATATCTCACTGAGACTCAGTGTTATGACCGAAGGGAGGTAACCTATTCATCGGACATAACCTCTATTTTATTTGAAAATCTAGTTTTAAGACTTGAAAGTACTTGCTGTCATATCCACACAATATCCTATATAATAATTATAATATATACAACTTTTAAAAATCTTTTTAATGGTATTACCATTCCTGGATAAAGTCAATTATTGTCGTGAATTAAAGTTAAGAGAAACAGATGTTAAACAGTGCTGCTTTTCTGTGCAATGGTTTACACATGATATCCAGTTTTCATGCGTTCTTCACTTACCGCTAGTTACTAAACTGATTAAAATAAATACTGAAAATGCGATCCTTTACTAATATTGGGCAGTATACTAAATCAAAGTTAAGTAAGTGACCAGTGTGGAAATAATGGTATTAATATTAATAAAATAGAAACCACTGATGATGTTCAGGCCCGTGCAAAGCTGGTAATGGGCCCAGGCCATATAGGAAACGTAGGCCCCCATTCCAAACTGCACATTTAGTATTTTTGTAATATGTACTTAATACCAGAGGATGTAGGCCCCCTCAAAATCACAGGCCCCTGGCAACTGGCCTATCTGACCATCCTTCTGTTTTGACTTGATGGAGCAGGTAAACAAGGCATTGATTATCACTGATCATTAATTTGACACTCACAAACAAATAATATTTTAAAGATTGGCACACAAAAAAAACCAACAACAACATTAAAACAACACAACGTGGTCCTTAATTATTGTGTGTGTATATTATTTTTATTTTTAAAAAACTGCATATTGTTACCTGTAACAGGATCTTCTGATAAACCTGTCCATGGATCGAAACATCTGGATACGAAATCGTATGGCGTTCCTTTGTTATCTTGATAACCTTGTTCGGGACGCCCTCTGGTGGTGACAATCAAAACTATGAGCGCATCCGTGGCGTCGTTCATCATGGTAAGATTAGGTTTCCAATCTTCAAACTGCTGTCTGAAATCGTACGATGCTGTTCTGTAGCATTACCATTCGTACAAACTTTACAGAAGTGAATT
Source organism: Symmetromphalus regularis (assembly GCA_032355785.1). Classification (NCBI taxonomy): domain Eukaryota; kingdom Metazoa; phylum Mollusca; class Gastropoda; order Neomphalida; family Neomphalidae; genus Symmetromphalus; species Symmetromphalus regularis. The sequence continues at coordinate 8,478 of JAULBS010110538.1, read as the reverse complement.
AAGGTGGGCTTAGAGATATTAACGCCCTTCTTTCGGCTACCAATTTATATATGTTCCAATTATAATTTTGTCTCTACTCTTATAAGCAGCCAAGAGTTTGGCCGAAAGAGAAACAGATCAACAGGTCCGCTGATTGGAACTATCCAGCGTCACATCGAATTTGAATGGACTACTGGCCTCTTGGGTTTGGGGTTGTATGGAAAGAAGAAATGTTACGGTACTGTTAAGAAGGGAAGAATAGAAAACAAAGAATAGAAAATAATGGGGAAAAACTGGAAATAATTTTAATTGTTTAATGACAGCCCACAATATTGTTTATTCTGCAGATGTTAGATGTCAAACATATGGTGTTTCAAATGATACCAGCTACCGCCATTCCGGCTTCTCTTTCATACGACCTTTCCCACAGACAGAACATCATATACCAATGCATTTGGACCAATGTGTTGGAATGCGAAATAGCCCAAATGAGTCCACTAAAGGGGATCGATCCGAAGATCTATTGGACCGTAAGCTGACCGTAAGCAGACGCTCTACCTCTTAGCTTAATCCCACTCATTAGAAAATAATTATTGCAACTGAATTTGATCAATAATAATAATAGTTGTAACAATAATAATTTCCAAAGAAAGAATTAATTTTAAATATAAACATTTGATTTGTCCATACAAATACTTCATTCAACTACTTACATAACCACCGAATCTCGCTTATCATCAATGTTTTAAAAATAATAATGAATTATGCTCACGGACAAATAAATAGAAAAAATTAAGTTTTTTTCCGCTGAATGAGGTGTGACGTATATATTTCGAGTCACGTGATGGTTATTCCCCCATTAGCCGTTCTTTTGAAACGTCTGAATATTTTTGTAGCTGCAAAACATTTCTTGAATCTTGACATTTGAAGAATTCTAATTTTTAAATATGATAAAAAAAAATCGATCCACTCAGCATGAAATTCCCTATAACATGGTTCAGTTAAAACGTCTTACCTGATATGAAAGCGAGATCTTGTATCACAAATGCATGTAAGTTTCATTCGTAATCAATATTTAGAGCACAAAGACCCTTATATTCCGTGGGAATATGCCGTTAATACTTACTTGATTGATTGATTGAACATATTTTATTGTTTTTTGTTTTTTAAACCCTAATAGATTAGGTTTCCAACTTACTAGGCCTTCTCCATAATACACCATAGACGACAGTGAAGTGTTACATTTATACAATATAAAATATGAACAAAAATGAATATTTATGAATGAATGAAAGAAAGAAAGAAAGAAAGGAAAAGAGAAAACAAAGAGTGGAAAACATCTTCTATCTGTGTTCCATAATTTGGCAGCAGGTTTGTTAAACGAAACAAAACACACAGTATCACAATTTAATAACGTGTACCGTATATACTTATAGACTTAAATTAAAAAATCACCTTACTGAAGTTTGGATAGGAACTTCCATTACCTTGACCAGCCATCCTTGATTCTGATTAACAGATATCTGAGAGAATCACAATACACGATGTCTTCAACTCCAGGAATATCTCCCAGACTCTGGCGCAAACACAGGTGCAAATATATTACAATACGTAATTTTACAGTAATACATATCACATTATGATGATTATCTGACTGAATTTATATTATTTATACGTGTATATAATAACCGTCATACTAATTAATTAAAAACAAATATTCACTATTTATTATTTTAAACATAAACTAAGTTACTTTAAGTAGTAGTGAAGTCGGCAGTTCAATGTTTTATCATAATTACTTTCCTTATTTAAAATACAAATTTATACAAATAAACATTTTCATAAACTGATCATACATATGCTGCCGTAAACAACAGAAATAACTGATCATACATATGCTGCCGTAAACAACAGAAATAACTGATCATACATATGCTGCCGTAAACAACAGAAATAAACTAAAATAAAAGTTTAACGGCACCCTAAAACAAGTAACGGATCCAGAGGGTTCCACGGGTCTGGACACCCCCCCTCCACACACACACACTCCCATCTTCCTCGTATTTTTGTCCTTTTCTTGTTTTTTTCATTTTTTTTTTTTAAAAACATTTTACGAGTGGAAGGACGTGAAAATTAACCATTACCCATCACATTCGGACCCCCTCCCCCTTTCAAAAACCCTGCATTCGCGCCTGCTAGCACAAAATGCAAAACCAGGATATCCAAGGGTAACACTGGGTAAAGTGTCCCACGTAATCTTCCTTTTTTCTGTTTTACACTATGCCCTCTTTACCCCGCAGTACAATTTTCCCCCGTCAATGAACCTTTTGGATCCGCCCTTATATTGTGTCATTTCATAGTGTAACGGATTTTTGACAAAATTAATTAAGTAATTTACTTACTTTGATAATTTCTGTATGCTGTTCTAATTTCTGAAACAGATGACAAAGACAAGAACATAAACAGTCATAGTAAATTCGTAAGCCAACTCTACGTTCAGTTTTGGCTAGCCTCCGCGGGCGCTTCGTGGCTATAAGGCGGGCTCTCAACGTTCTTATTTGGCTTAACGTGATTATATTTAATATTTGTTTAACGAGCCCCCACTCACTGTACAAAAATAAACATCGACTATTTCGTGTCACACTACCAAAACAAATTTGATATGTTACTGATAAAAAATAAAATTTATTTTATGAAATAGTTTCTTTAAAAAATAATAATAAGCTGTGGGTGGAATGAAAATAATCTCACTACACTCTCATTAGCAAATACACGATCTCTAAATGGCTGGAGGTGAGGACAATCCAGCGCCGTAGCTAAGCAGTAAAGAAACCCAGTAAAGAACAACAGAAACAAATTTAAAAGTAAATACCCTTCTTTACTGTTTGAGGAGTTTTAGGTAGACAGTTTAAATTTCTCTCCCTGAAATGGCATTTCAGAAGTTCTAGATTTCAAAATTGCCCCTCTATGTCTCGCGCCAGCAGCGTTCGTCCATTCCAAGAATTTATCTGCCCCCAACCAACATAAATTCCTAGCTACGCCCTGCAATCCACCAATGCAAGAACAAGAGAAGCTATTTGCTTCTAAATGTAAGGAGAAAAGAACTCATAAAAAATCGTGAATATAACAAAAAGTCGCCAAAGACTCGTTCATAATTGTCGTTCTTGAATATTTTAAAACAACATAACTTTTATACAAGGACGTAGATGTATAAGCATAAAACACATACTGTTGGTTCTACTAAACAGAATGTCAATCGGTTACCTACTGTTAAAAATTCAAAAGGAAGCATCACTTTTGTAGTTATGAAATATATAATTAATTATAAAATTTCATGCAATTCGGTGCGGGATGTAGCTCAAATAATAGGGCGTCCGCCTGTGAACAGGTCGGTCGTCGGATCGATTTTTCTCATTGGCCTCATCTGCAGTTTGGTTTGCAGTGGTCCACAACTGGTTTCTCAAAGGCCTGTCCTGTCTGTGGGACGGTTCATATAAAAGACCACTAGCTGCTTATCGGAAAGAGTAGCCTATGTGGCAATAGCGGGTTTCCACTATTAAGAATGACCATATGATTGACGTCCAATAGTCGATGATGAAATAAAAATCAATGTGCTCTAAAGGCGTCGTTAAATAAAACAAACTTTTTTTTTTCTTCATACAATTCAGTTTGTAAAAATATATATTCAATTATATTGTTACACAATTAAAAAACGCCGTTTTATTCATATTGAAATCTTCAAGCTCAACTGGAATATACAGTTTTATTTTGTTTAACTTACCTGTCCAACTGTTCTTCCAAGAGGAAAGTCCATGTGAAAATAGTCACCATCTCGTTTTACCACAAGATCCCCACTGAATGTTTTGAAAACGATTTGATCAGATTGATTCCCTAAAAAGTAATATGTTTTATACTTATTATTAATTTTGTGTGTGTGCGTACGTGTGAGTGTGAGTGTGTGTGTGAGAGAGAGTGTGTGTGTATGTGTGTGTGTGAGTGAGTCTGTGTGTGTGTGAGTGTGGTGTGTGTGAGTATGAGTGAGTGAGTGAGCGAGTGTGTGTGTGTGAGTGTGTATGTGAGAGTGAGTGAGTGTGTGAGTGTGTGTGTGTGTGACAGTGTGTGTGTGTGTGTATGAGTGAGTGTGTGAGTGTGTATGTGTGAGTGAGTGAGTGAGTGAGTGAGTGAGTGCACTTGTCAGGCATGGATGCAGGATTTCTAAAAGGAGGGATTGGTAATGGTTAATTGTCACGTCCTTCCATTCGTAAAAGGTAAAAAAACGATTAAAAGCGAGAAAAAAAGAGGGGTCTGGACCCCTGGATCCGCAACTGCTTATTTGTGCAAAACGCTGTGTACATTCCTCCAATCGGAACCATCCTGTTTATAATATATGGTAAGGTGATGATAACAAATACACAACATACCTAGTTTTCTGAAGAGAACCGCTGTAGTCGCTAAGGTCGCATGGCCACACAGTTTTATTTCAATCACTGGAGTGAACCATCTAAGTCGAAATCTGTCGCCTACAATACACAAACACAGTTACATTTCTCGAGTATTAAAAAAAGGGAAAGGATGGTTTATTAACGACATCTCAGCACATTGTTTATTCAGCGGCTACTAGATATCAAACACACATTGTTTGTAACTCGAGATCTTTAGAGATACCGGTAAACCACTACCACCACATATACTACTCTTTTTAATCAGTACAGGATTAAAGCAATTGGGGGCCATGGACAAGGAGACCTTGTGTGCCCAAATTTAATAGATTTCATGAGCTTGAGAAACAGCAGGGTGAGGCCCTCCTAGATTAGGAGGCCCTGAACTGCAACCTGCTCAGCACATACGTAAATCCGGCACTGTTTAAGTGACATCTTTTATATAAGTTTTCCAATCAGGACAGCACACACTACATCGTTTGTTACATATTGTTGGTCCGCTGAAAGGAATCGATCCGACGACCCATCACTCTACCTCTTAGGCTACGTCCCGATCTCGAGCATTGAGCAGGGGCGTTTGAGCCGAGTAGGGAGGGCTGGCTGGGGTGGCTGTAGCCCTCCCAATAATTATCTAAAATTAGTTTTTTTTATTCATTGTTGAATTATTCACCGGCAAATTCTGATGTTCAGAAACGGGATCATCCCTCCCTCACCAATATGAGCAGCTCACCCCCCCTCAAATGAATTTCGTTGGAATGCCCCTGTTCAGTGTATTCTTATTAAATCTTAAAACAGTAATTTCTCTTCACATCTTTCACCAATGCAAAGTACAAACACAACAGTAGTTTTAATAAACTCGTATGTTCTCCTTATAACATGATATCGCCGACTGCACTGTCTACATGGATGTCTAAAATCTCGCAGCCATTATACACAGATGAAGTGGAGCTGGGACGATTCCATTTGAAAAATGACCCAGCTACCATGGCCGTCGCCAGGCCACGAAATCTACCGGGGCGAGAACATGATAATTTGTACTGACAATAGGGCTCTCAAGCCCCGTCGGTCATTTAGTGTATTCATTAATCGAAAAAAAAAAAAAAAAAAAAAAAATCTACCGGGACGAGCGCCCCAGTTGCCCCATAGCCGGCTACGCCCATGGCTGCACCCCAGCCAATTAATTTCAATGTGACCTAGAAAAGACTTATCAGTTGACTCAAACACGTCAAACGTGAATGACGGCGTCAATGGAATGAAACAAAAATGGACGATCTATTCCAAATGGTTAAATATTAAACGTTTTAAAAATAGTTTTGGTACGATCGTCAAAACATTCTGTATCCCCACCTGGAACTATCAATTGCTAAGTATCTTGGGATCTTTCTGTTCACTGACAACGTAATAGACTGGATTTATGCGTGTCATAGTCTGTTTCTGTCTGTCTGTCTGCAGGCGCGGATGCAGGATTTCTGAAAGGGGGGGGTCCAAATGGAGGTTTCTGAAAAAGGGTGGGGACCAAAAGTGATGAGTGAATAGAAATAGGTGAAACAAAAGGTAAATTTCGCTTCTACTGATAAAATGGTTTCTAAAAAAAAATCGAGAAAGGGGGTGGGGGGTCCTGTACCTTGGACCCCCTTGGATCCGCTAATGGTCTGTCTATCTATCTGTCTCTGTCTCTATGACTGTATCTCTCTCTTTATCTCTCTTTCATTCTCTCAATTTTTTAAAAAATTATATATATATATATTTTTTTTAGTTGTCTTTTATTTGAATCAGATTGGTTTACAATTAGAAACAAACACTACGTGCCTATATATGCAATTACATTTCTACGTTTAAAGTGTTAATACTGTGAAACAAGCTAAAGTAAACCGACTTGTTTGAAATGAATCTGCCTCGTGTAGACATGTGATGAAAGCTGTTTCCGCAACATTCATCTCAGCTGCTATTTGTTGAAGCTGGTCATCTGAGAAATTCTGTTTAAAAAAAAATGGTTCTAACAGCAAACAAAATACTAAGTGTTCATGGGAAAAGTAAACAAAATAATAAAAGATTGTTTAAAAACGAGTTTAAGTGTGATTGGGTCTACTGTTTATATTAGGAGTGTTTGCAATCCTACATCAGGAGCGAAAACGAGTTATAATATAAACAGTGCCAAACAGAAATATATTAATTTTAGACATTTTGGACAGCGGGGACGCCTATATAATTATCCCCCTCCCACTTTTTGCATAGAAAAACTGAAAATTTCAGAGAAATTAAAATTAAAATGCCTAATTAATAATCTTTACCAGTATTTCTCTTTATTGTATCAATGTAACACTTTTAAACAATGTGCTTTTAGCGCAAATATACCGAAGTACACAAATGGTCTATAATGGTGGGGGATGGGAGGGGCAGCGGGATGGTCCGCCCCCCCCACTTTCAGGAACGGATTTTCGCCCTTTACTACGAGACTAGGGGCGTAAATCCTGGAGGAGGGAAAAATCCCCTCCCCAACTTTTTGGACAGAGGGATGCCTATATAATCACACACACACCTTTTGCTTCGAAAAATTGAAATTAAAATACCTAAATAATAATCTTTACCACTATTTCTCCAGGGGCGTTGGAGCCGGGGTGAGGGGGCTGGGGGACTGCAGCCCCCCACCAATAATTCTAAATATTAATGTTATTCTTGTGTTTTTTGGTAAAGTCAGTTGCTTGTTAGTATTAGCAGCCCGCCCCCCCCCCCGAAACCAATAAAAATTTCGTTCCAACGCCACTATTTCTCTTTATTGTATCAATGTAAAACTTAACCATGTCGTCTTAGCGCAAATATACCGAAATGCACATGGGGTCTATAATGGCGTCAAACTTGGGGAAATTGAGCGGGGCGGTTATATGGAAGATACTCCGTCCCCCTCCCTTTCAAATCATACACCAGCTAAGGAGGGTTACGGTGATCCAACGGTCGGACTCTCAAGCTGATGACAGTTGTTCAAAACTCGTTGGAGGCTGGTTCACACTTGACTACTTGTCAAAATAATCAAACTGACACCCAGCAGCCGATGATTAATAAATCAATGTGCTCTAGTGGTGTCGTTAAACAAAACAAAAACTAAACAAAACAAATGCAGCAAAGGAGCCATATTAATCAAGGAACTTAAGTTAGACTAAAGTCAGCTAAAACAAACCTTATATTCTACCAACACTCTTAAACAATATTTAACAGTTAAAGATTACAAGGGCGAATCCAAGACTTCACAAAAGGGTGCACACTCTTATATCTGAAGAAAAGAGGTGTCTTATTCTGATTTATACCAACAATAAATTGATGGATCCATCCTGGATTAGTCAGCTGTTTTTGCTGACTTGTGCCGTAAAGCTACAGTGTCACCCTTTCTTTTCTTTTAACCTTTGAACTGTAGCCTGCAGGCCACCAATTGACCTCTCCGCCAGTACTCTACCAGCATATAAATAAATCAAACTTACGTCATTTGGTAAGGGGTAGACTGCTGCGGGGTTGCCCCTGAACATGACGTCAGTGAAGGCGTCGACTGTATAAAAAGGGACATCAATATTTCGCGACATGTGGATGTACAGTTATTCAGTAATGGTTGCAACCTACCAAACAAATTATTTCCGGGGCAAAGTTCAAGATTGCGCGGCAACAAATACATTTTTACCGGACAAATGTGTAGATATATGATATATGAAGTAAAGTTTTTCCACATCACTGGAGAGCATTGATTTATTAATCGGTTATTAGATTTCAATCAGTTGGTAATTCTGACATGTAGTGATTAGAGGAAACCCGCAATAACATAAGCTACTCTTTATGATTGGCAGCAAGGGATCTTTTATATGCACGTTCCCATTGTTTTTTATTTTATATCTCAGTGGTGGGACACTGGTTTGAACGAGTAGGGGGTGGGGGGTAAGTGGGTGGTTGGGGAAATAAAACAACAACAAAACATTCAAAATATGAATCCTAAAGTTTTTGTTTTTTTATTTAACGACGCCTCTAGAGCACATTGATTTTTAATCTTATCAGCGGCTATTGGACGTCAATCATATGG
>JAULBS010110527.1:0-15135 GCA_032355785.1 Symmetromphalus regularis | reverse complement strand
ACATATGTCTTTAGAGGAAACCTGCTGCCGCCACATGGGCTACTCCTTCCGATAAGCAGCAAGGGATCTTTTATATGCACCATCCCACAGACAGGACAGCACACGGCCTTTGATAAACCAGTTGTGGACAACTGGTTGGAACGGAAAATATCCCAAACTGCATATGGGTCCACTGAGAAGGATCGATCCGACGACCGACTGGTTCACGTTAGAAAAGAAACCCGCTACCATCATCTATGCAACACTTGCAGGAGCAGATCCTAAAATTCTAAAATGATTCAAAATACAGAGAGCCTCTAAAGTCCAGTGGTAGAACATCGGACTTTGAAGCTGAAGACAGAGGTTCGAAACGCGTTGGAGGCTGGCTTACAACTGACTTCGTGTCAAAATAACGAAATGTTTGCTTACAACTGACTTCGTGTCAAAACAACCAAATGTTTGACATCCAATAGCCGATGATTAATAAATCAATGTGCTCTAGTGGTGTCGTTAAACAAAAACAAAGGAATTCAAAATACAGACTTACGATATTTACAAGCAATAAGTTTGCTGTACTTATCCGCTCCCCAAAAGAACGTGTTAGCTATATACAAGACAGTGCATACCACAGAGTCTAAAATTGTAACAATGGATCATACTTTCGTTCAAGACAGGCTAGCTTTCGCGAGCGCTACGCGGCTCTGTCACTGGTTTCAAACGTTCTCATTGGTTTTAACATCAAGCTAAAAAAAACTGTTCTTGCTAGCGATTGTTAGCTACATAGTTCTGAACGCGAGATTGGTTAAAAAATTCCAGAAGGATGATGAAGTGGGATTCAACTTAAGACCGTTCGACTGTCAGACAGAAGCTGGAACCAAATCACTTAAATATACTTTAAAAAATAATCTAAATCTTTTGTTGCGTTGTTCAAACATAATGTCTGATTAAAGTTAATTCTCCTCTCGCCAATCATGCGCTTTGAACATTAGCCGAGATTGCTAATGACAATCAAGAGGCGGCCATATTGGTTTCGTCACAATAAAGCGGAAACTTAAGAAAAAAATGCGTTCTTTTTTTACGAGGATCTAGCGATAAAATCAAATTAGATACAATCTGCTTTGACGGTGGCTCTCTCTACTTACGATCCGTTTCCGATACTAGAGATGTACTTTAGCATCTTAATAGAAATCGTATTTCTGTCAGACTGAACAACAAGTACACCACCGGAACTTAATGTGATACAAAATCCGCCATCTTGACAACAGGTACGGAACGTGCGCTGGAAACAAGAACTCCTGTGTTGAAAGATGGAGATTCAAATCAGTGTTAAACAGTCGGTATGAGGTACGAAAGGTCGTTGGTTCAACCCTCTCTGAAACGTGGTGCTCCACTGAGAATTCAGACCACACATGTATATCCAGAAGAACAGAATTGTTAACAATGCATATTTGCCATTTCTGGTTTACAAGATAATATACCTACCATACATAAAATGCAGTAAGAGTGACTTACATGCAATACCACTTTAAACCAAGTTTTATTTAGTTTTTATCCTTTTCCTAGATGGTCGACTGTGTTTTTCTCTCTCTCTCTCTCTCTCTCTCTCTCTCTCTCCCTCTTTCTCTTCACTAATGGTAATTTATTTAATTAGTCGAATATACAGGACATGTAGTCACTATACATGTAAAATGATACATATTCATGTCGGAATAATTCAAGCTAAACACTGTCAAATAGGCCAACAATATGAACGTCTTGAATCAGTCGAGAAGCAGTAGCGTCACAAGGTAACTTAGAGGCTGTATTGTTCCATCAATAAGAATAAACATTGGACGCTGTAAATCTGTTATTCAGTATTTTGTTTATGTTCCAATTCGGTCAACTAAACGCTGCATGATTGACAATATAATCTTGCAAGGCAGCTGCAAATCAAAGTTTATGCCAGTATTGCACGACAATACAAATACTACAAGCTAGTGATCAACACACAATGCTCTCAGACATTTGTACTGTTATCGTGATCAAAATCGTATCACTGCATACAAAATAGTCCAAGAGGTGTTTCAGATAAACAGCCCACCATATTGTTTATTACTGGTGTCATACATACTTGGTCTTCAGAGAAAATCCGCTACAGCCACACAAGTTAACTTTTTTCAAAATAGCAGCAATGCATCGTTTTTTGGTTCGCTTTCCCACAGATCATGGCCTTTGTTACACTAGTTATGGACAACTGACTGCAACGCGACATAGTAAATACTGAATGAAATGGATCCGACAACCATTCGCACCTCAAGCGATCAATCTTACTCTAAACCACATTCCGATACTTGTATACATACCTTCTGTTGCTACTTACAATGCTATTTGACATTTTCTTTTAATCTCTGCTTAACACTAGGACAAGATGTGCAAGTCTGAGTTAGACTTATTTTAGTTAGGCCAAGGCCAGTGTTTTGCTTGGGAGAAAAAGGAAAAAAGGGGGGGAAAAAGGTTGACCCAATGAATGTTCTATTATCTTTGATGACTAATTTAAAAAAAATGTTTATTGTCGATAATTTAGTTAAATTACTGTACACGGTATCTACTTCTTCTTACCGAACCTCCCCCACCCCATCTCCTGATATTATTCAACATCTTAAAGACGGAACACATAGTATTTTACTCATAAATACATTGTATTAACATTAGAGTCTACGGAATTTTATTTATTATTGTATTCCAAAAAAACTATTACTCATCAAATTTAGGGATTTGAACAGCCTGGGGTGGAAATAATATCTAAAGGTGAAGATGCCGATTATTTGAATTGTCCCCAACGATAAGTAAATTTAGAAACCATAGATGATTAACACTGACCTGAGAGCTTCGGTGGTGCAGCGGTAGAACGTCGGACTCTCAAGCTGATGACAATTGTTCAAAACCTATGAGAGGCTGGCTCACACTTGACTACATTTCAAAATAACCAAATGTTTGACATCCAATAGCCGATTATAAATAAATCGATGTGCTCTAGTGGTGTCGTTAACAAAACACACCAAAACAATTAACACTAACGTAATTTAATGTAGGTGCCGTCTTTAAAATATGGTACAACCCTTGCAAGCTACAATTTCTACGCTAGATAAATTTGGTTAAAATATTAAATAAACTATTTTATCCTGAGAATAGTGTTCTGAATGTTAGTTGGTATAGTATACTCAAAAACAAGAATTCCCTGAGGCTCTATTTAATCAAATTTACGTATTTCAAAGAACTACGTATGAAGAGCGCTTCAAAATGAGTTCGCACCACCCAACACATGTGTTAGTGCTGGCATTGAATCTAGTGCTAATTCTGTCTGGCTACCACGGGAACTTTAATATCCTCTCGAAATTGCGGGTTTTTCTAGTTGATTTCCTTATCAGAAAGGAACCCCATGGAGCAAGCCAAATCAAACGATACTTAATTTAGCGATATTTGGAATCGTTTCTCAAGGGTACTCTTCGTAACTCTGAATTTCATGAACAGGAGAAAGGGGACATATCGTTTTGTTCATATTAATCAATTTATTATTTGTAATATCAAAATGAGTTTTTTTTTAATAGTTTTCAGAATATTATCCGTATAAAATAAAGGTTCCAAAAGAAACTAAACAGATCAATGATTGCAGTAAAAATCTGTTTATAACTCTGTTTAATCCAAAACATAGTCCAAATTACCATGTTTAATTAATTTCCTGTTGATGCGGTTAATTATTTTAAAAATAATCGAAAACAGTTCTTAAAGAAATTACTCCAGAATAAATAACAGTAAGTGTCTGTTGAATGATTCCCCAACATATTGTTTATTCAGCAGCGATTAGGAATCACAACTTGGGCGACTCTTTCCAATTAGTTGTAAACGATCTTTTATATGTGCTTTGTCACAAACGGAACAGCATAATACTGGGACGTATCCAGAATGGGAAAAACGCCGAGACAAATCCGGAGTCTAGGAGCTGGAACCATGTGGATAACAGATATCAGTATCATGGGAAAAACAAATCTGCGGAAATTCCAGACGAGGCAAGCGCCTTGTCTGCCCCATGTGGCTACACTATAAATATACTACGACCTTTGTTACAGCAGGCATGGACCACTGGCTGGAAAGAGAAATAGCCCAAATGGGTCAACTAATGGGACTGATCTGACGACCCATCCTTCCTATATTCGACTCAAACTCCAAATGAAGTTCATTTGTTTCAAAACCCGCTCACTCCTTTTTCAGAATAGAAAATCGCATAAATTGCATGTTTGATGTACTGTTAATCAGTGAAACACCCCTATAACAACATCCAGGGCCTGATTTATAAGGGGGCAAAGAGGGCAATTGCCCCCACCCCGCCAGATGGGCTCCCAAACTAAGGACTTACTTTATTAACAAAATGTAATAATTTTTCATTTTATTTCATTTTTTTATTTTTCATGTATTTTAATTTCTATGCCGAGGAGTCACCAAACCTGAAGTGCCCCGGGTCCCGCAAGGACTAAATCCGAACCTGACAACAATTATACAACTTTGTTAAACAAACGTTATTCTGTGTTTTGTGTTTTATCATGCACTGAGAATGGTAAAGCGTATTGTTCTCATACAGACTGCCTGCTTGTGAGCCTACCATTGAGATTGGCTGTCTGTGAGCCTGCCATTGAGATTACCTATTTGTGAGCCTGCCATTGAGATTGCCTATCTGTGAGCCTGCTATTGAGGTTGCCTATCTGTGAGCCTGCCTATCTGTGAGCCTGCCATTGAGATTGCCTATCTGTGAGCCTGCCATTGAGATTGCCTGTGTGTTCCTGCCATTGAGGTTGCCTATCTGTAAGCCTGCCATTGAGGTTGCCTGTCTGTGATCCTGCCATTGAGGTTGCCTGTCTGTGATTCTGCCATTGAGGTTGCCTGTCTGTGAGCCTGCCATTGAGGTTAACCGTCTGTGAGCCTGCCTTTGAGGTTTCCTGTCTGTGAGCCTCCCTGTGAGCCTGCCATTGAGGTTTCCTGTCTGTGAGCCTGCCTTTGAAGTTTCCTGTCTGTGAGTTTGCCATTGAGGTTGGCTGTCTGAGAGACTGCATGTGAGCCTGCCATTGAGGTTAACTTCCTGTGAGCCTGCCATTGAGGTTGCCTGTCTGTGAGCCTGACTGTGAGCCTGCCAGTGAGGTTGCCTATCGGTGAGCCTGCCTGTGAGCCTGCCATTGAGGTTGCCTGTCTGTGAGCCTGCCTGTGAGCATGCCATTGAGGTTGCCTGTCTGTGAGCCTACCATTGAGTTTGCCTGTCTGTGAGTCTGCCATTGAGGTTGCCTGTCTGTAAACCTGCCATTGAGGTTGCCTGTCTGTGAGCCTGCAATTGAGGTTGCCTGTCTGTGAGCCTGCCATTGAGGTTGCCTGTCTGTGAGCCTATCTTTGAGCCTACCTATGAGCCTACCATTGAGGTTGCCTGCATGTCAGCCTGGGCTCTGTCTGGTGCAGAGATACAACTAAACACAACAACCGTTTCTATCATTGAAACCCATCTCACCTACCCCGACACTCTCTGACCTGGGTCTCAGAGCACTGCAGTCCAACTAGACCTGTCATCTACTATGGTTACAAAGCACGCATTAATTATACATATCAGAATGTCTTGTAGATTTTACAAACTCAATCACTTCAACCGTGTGCTGTATTTACGTGCGTCCATTTGTCAATTACTTCTTGTAATTGATTTTACCGCCGGCCAGTAATTTGCAACAAAAATGGCGGCGATGCATTGAACAGTGATCTGCAGACAACTGCTTATTTAACACTCCACATGTTGATCCAAAAGGAATTTAAGGAGACCAGACCACCCCAGGCTACACATTTATATTCTCGCATATTATATTTGGATGATAACTTACTGTCGATCCCATTAGACCATTCTAGTCAGTAGTCCATAATTGGTATATCAGCTTCGTAATCGTAATCGTAAGTATGATTAACATTCAGAACACCACTTCACGAGCTTGGACTTCATGGCCTCGGCAAGGTATCCTACAAGGACTGTGCTGAGTATTCTGCTGATGGTATTCTGCTGAAGGATGCCTTGCCGGTAGATGTCCAGTCTTGTAACAATTGACTGTTGAACAATCCGGAATTCTCAATCCAAAACACAAAACTGTTGAATTGCTACTCCCACAGGGGATGGGTGGGGGTGGGGGTTGGGTAGATCCAACGAGAAAGTTTGCTTGGCCAGAAATAGAGAAGTTATCCTGTAGCCGCAAGCAGTCGATTCGGAATGTATATCAGCTGTAGAATGGGCTGCCCTGTCTGTTGAAAAAATAATATAAAAGAAGGCTTGCTGCTTATCGTAAAGAGCAACATATGGCGATAGCAGGATTATCCCGTAGACCTTATACCGCAAATACCATTTTTTACATGAAATCGTTAAACAAAGATTCCTTTACTGTCATTATTTTAGTTTTACTTACAGAGAACGTACTTGATCAGGTATCTAATGAAAACATCTTTTATTATAAACATCATAATTTTGTATATAAACACAATATTGTTACAGTCCATAAATTATGAATAACATTTAATGTTAATAAATTAATATGTACATGTATATACATGTATGTACATGTATATACATTCAGGTTGTAAACCAAATCAGTTAATTACCGTCTACTGGACAGCTTTGACTCTAATTCAGATACAGCCAGACAAGAGGAATTAGTGCCATTCTTAGGATGTACAACAATCAAAGACAAAATGACTGGATTGTTACCTGTAGTGTTATCGCCGATCAAGCTTAGCAACGCTGTCGGCTGGTTGTATTTATTTTCGTGCGTATGTCCAATTAAGATTCAAGCACGCTGCTCTGGGCACACAACTCAGCTTCCTATGCTGTCTGTCTAGGAGAGACGTTAGTGTAAGCAGGAAAGACGAAACCCGCTGCCGCCACACTAATGCGACTACTCTTATCGATAAACAGCAAGGGATATTTTATATGCACTATCCCACAGACAGAATAGCACACACCACGACCTTTGTTAAACCAGTTGTGGACCACTGGTCGGTGTAAGTGGTATATACCTACCCACTGAGCCTTGTGGAGCACTCTCTGGGTTGGAGCCGATACAGAAATTTAAAATCCCATGCCTCGACTGAGATTTGATCCCAGTACCTACCAGCCACGAGTACGATAGCATAACCATTGCGCCACGGAGGCCGGTAGCAACGGAGGGCGGTAGCAACGGAGGCCGGTAGCAACGGAGGGCGGTAGCAACGGAGGCCGGTAGCCACGCTGTCTGTCAATAACCATTAATTATTATAAATATGTGCTTTATACCTTTGAATTTCATAAGAGCACAGGCAAACTATGTTAGTCCGCACGCCAAGTTGTTCTGTCTCACTGCTGTAACTCTAGTTAACTATTATTGTGAAATGTAAAAGTTTAATACAGCAACTTATAGTCGTCTTGACTTCAGTGTTTTATTTTATTTAGTCAACATTACGGAAGAATACGCAAGATACGACAATATCATATCAATATTATCAATTTGAAAAACAAACACCATCCATGATTATTCTTGTAGATAATAATAAATAATATAATGTTAAATTATATAGCACTAAACTCCACACTAATGCATGCTCAAGAGCATAACATAAATCGAATTAGATCTTTAAAACAATAACGTAGTAAAACATTTGGTAGGATGATATTAAAATAACAAATAAATATGAGTCATTATAAATGCTTAAAATGTGGGAGGTGTAATAAAAAACCCACTGAATAATTAAAAGTACTGGGTAAACAAAGGTGTTTTAAGAATTATTTTTTTTAAGATATATGATTTGATGCAATTTTAAGAGTGTCTGGTAGTTCATTCCATTTCATCACAGCAGTCACACTAAAAGAACAGGAGCCCAAAGACTTAAGCTTTCATCCTGGAACAGCCAGTGGGTTTTACTGGCTACTAGGACGAAGATACCTAGATGATTGATAGACCTGTAGGAGCTCACGCAGATAAATAGGAGCCGTTCCATGGACAAAATCTTATAATCCAGATGCGGTATCGTGACTAACGTTTCATATCGCATGCGGTATTAAGACAATAATAATTTCTCTATGTTAATGTGTGCGCGCGCGCGTGTGTGTGTAGGGACAATCAATTATAAACAATATCCATGTTTATAATCGATTGTCAACCAAAAGAAATACACTGCAGTCTTAATGAGAAAACACACGTACATGTATACAACAATTTGTGAAACAATTACCATTTAATTAGAGAAAAGGAAGATAAGCTTGAAGCCGTAGTTGTATTGCATTATACCATAATTATGTGTTAACATTTTAAAGAAGAATCTTGTAATTCATTATTAGTTAGCATGCTCATTATCTTTGATGATTATCTGAACAGCCCTGGAGCAATAATTATATTATACAAGAACGTCTCAAGTCGAGTGTTTAATAAAAAAAAAAATTTTTTTTATACATCCTAGCTTTTGAAATGAAACTATACTATATATACAATATTACAATAACATAACTTCAGTACACATTGCCTATTTTAAATGTTAGTGATGTTCACAAATTACTACTCTCCAAGTTAAAAACGTGTTGTTTAATTTATATTTTAATAACCATTTTTTTTTTAAATAATAAAATGTTTTACATTCACTGAAATTTTGATCCTTTTAATATTTGTTGTAAATATTTGTCTTGAGGCAAAAGCTTGAATTTTTTTTTATAATAAAAGATATATATTAAAAATAATAATGAAAAAAAGACTAGAAAGAAGATCTAAAAGAAAAGATTGAAATTTAAAGTACACTGTGCTGCAGTGTGAAACAATTAAATATTCTACCACGCAGATTGATAATACTAGACTAAACACACTGAGATTCAATGTTTATAAAGGTCAGTTTACAATTGGCTCGCTCTGTTTAACCACTCAGTCCAATTCGCCATGTTATTTCCGTATTGGCATCTTTCCTTGATAGTATAACTGATTCAAAACGCGACTCAAGACTAGTTCTCGAGGGTATAAAATAATTACCATCAATGAAATATGAGACATGGTGTGGCCCAAATCTGTTCACATTCATCAAAAGTCAAAATCAAATATGCTATCCTTTCCCATGGGTACAGAAGCAAATTTCACTAAGTTCCTGACTACAGTATGCAGAAAACTAATCACAACTGAAAATGACTGGATGTCTTACGTTAAAATTCGATCCTCACGTCTGTTGTATTTTGTAAGACACCTGACCTTTTGTTATGTACTTAATAGTAGTTATAACTAGCACTTATAAATGATGAATAACAAAATATAAAATTTAACATGCATTAAGTGTGTGTGTGTTTGCATGTGTGTAAGAGTCTGTGTGTGTCTGCTAGTGTTTGTTAATGTGTGTGTATATGTGTGTGTGTGTATGTGTGTGTGTGTTTGTGTTTTTGTATGTGTGTATGTGAGAGTATTTTACAATTCTGAGTTTAAAACAAATCTGTATTGCAAGAAGACAAAAGGAGGAAGACAAAAGGTTATCTGCAACCCTTTTATAAAAACATATTAAATTAAGACTGAATCACACTGTTCTTGATAAACATTTCAACTACACAAGTACAGTTGCATCTTTCCGTCTCAAACTGAAAGTCTGTGAGACATACACAAAGGATTTAATAAAGTTCTGACAATGTCATCACAATGTTTCCCTTTCCCTTATCATATATACTTCTGTACATGTGTGTACGTGCGTGAGCCCGTATGTTACAGGTGATAGCAATTTTGGGATGAGAACATATTTTTATATATTACATCAATATTATTCTATTATTCATCATATATTGTACACGCAACACACTCACCTACTCTCAGGCAAAACAAAACAAAACAAATATGCAAACAAAAAACAACATTATATTGGCTTACGTCACTTGCATGTGGTGTAAACCCTGCTTACATTGAACCCAGTGGCGCTGAGCTAACCTCAGACCGAATTAAAAAAAAGAATCGATGCTAATTAAGTATTATACACAATACTGACATACTTCCTGCAATTGGTCGACTGTTGACCATCACTTGAGAAGTGACTGTTTAATAATAAGTGAGAGAAATAATCAGATGATAAAACAATCACACTGATACATAAGTAATTACAATCAGATCCACAATGCCAATGGCCGACTTGATTATCTTTTTGTCAGCACTCGACTTTACAAGTAAACCCAGAAGACCGAGAAACGCACGAGAGTTATTTGATTTGTGGAGGACGCAAGATGACAAACACACACACTCAATGTCGACAGTTAAATAAAAAGACGTGTCACTGAAGTATTATATATATTCTTGCCTTGATCCTCGTCGAACTTTGCTTCTTCCCATTTCAAAGGAAAGGATTTTTTGTTTAACGACACTATAGCACATTGTTTATTCAGCTGCTGTTAGGTATCATATATAAATTATGGTATTTTGCGACTCATGATCTTTTAAGGAAACCCGCTACCTCCACATTGGCTACTTTTTCCGATTAGAAGCAAATAATCTTTCTAACAGACAGCACAGCACATATCAAGGCCTTTGATAAAACAGTTTTTGACTAATAGTCGGTGCAAGTGGCATACAACTACCAACTGAACCTTAAGGAGCACTCAGTCCTGACTGAAGCCGGTATTGTGATTAAAAATCCTATACCTCGACTGAGATTTGATCCCAGTACCTATCAGCTGTGAGAGGGAGGCTTAACAATTGCGCCAGCGGGCCCGATTTTCGCAATACAAAAGATTGTTCTGTACATTTTTAATAGAATATTTGAAGAATCCCTTGGCTTTCGAAGATGTAAACTTTGTGTTATTGAAATCCTTTGAACATTCTGTTTTTGCCCATGGCAACGAACAGCTTTTATGTAATGACAGGTACCTTAAAATTGACTCTGATGGTTGTTTCTAAAGCTTCTTTCTAAATATTTGCTTTACAAGATGTTAGTTTTTCTGTCATTATCTTTAGAGATCCGGAAATAGATTAGAAGAAGAAGTTCTGTCTAGCGTCGTCAAGGTCATGATCAAGAGATTAACGTGCTGCTCAAACTAAACTCTTGTGAAGCACTCTTGTCAATCTTTGACCTAAGCCAGCGCTAGTGCTGTTAAAAGGGAAAGCGATTGGGGCGGGTGAAGGACAGCATTTACTAGACAGACAAAGTGCAAGGGAACATTAGACAACCTAATCCGAGGATCAGGAAAGAGCGAGGATGCTGTATTTGGAACATCTATTATTCCATTGTTAAAATGGCGTCATCGCAATTGTTTTAGAAAGATTATGACGCAGTTTGGAAGGTTATGTCAAAATAATTATTTCATCGTTTAGAGTGGCATGCTTCACTCTTATCCGTGTTAGTTTTGAGTATTTGATAGAAGTAACTTCGTGAATGTGTCTACAGCATATCAATTAAACCAAGACAACTAATTTCTAATTTGAAGTAGCATGTTCCACTTCTGTCCACAATCTTTGAGAAATTGAGGAAAGTATTTTTGTCAATGTGTCTATATGATGAGAAAAGTTGAAGAGAAAAATCCATATGATGTGAAAATTATCCGTTCATTTTGTTGAGAATCGATTGGTAAATTAGATTTCTAGAAATAATTTCCTCTAATATGCCACTTGCCATCTAGTGGATCCGCCCCTTGGATAACTCGCGGGTCGGAAATCGGATTTTAGCTTTGTTTTTCATCTCACATTTGATGGCAATCGATAACACTTCGAGGGTGGATACATGAAGGATTTCGGTGAGTGTGTTCTGTCTTCCAAAATATACCAACTTGATGTCTTGTCCCATAGGCTGTAGTATGTGGACCTGTCTGCACAAACTGATATAAAAATATACTAAACACAAAAAGTAGCTTAAATGGTAGAAGAGGGTTTCTTCTGTGGATTCTATTATGCATAAAATACCATAATACTGATCTGCTGAATAATGGTCGTGCTGAAGAGCTCCTTTCCTTTATCTACACTGTTTTTCAAATAGTAAAGTTCCAAAAAGTAACGTTTGTTTTATTTTACGTCGCCTCTAGAACACATTGATTGTTATCTTATCATCGGCTATTGGACGTGAAACATAATTATGATCATTCAGTCATATTTATTTAGAGGAAACCCGCTGTCGCCACATAGGTTACTCTTTCCGATAAGCTTTTATATGAACTTTCCCACAGACAGGACAGAAAATACCATGACCTTTGATGAACCAGTTGTGGATTACTGGTTGGAACGGGAAATGGCCCAAACAGCAAATGGGTTCACTCAGAAGGATCAATCCGATGACCGATCGCTTCACAGGCGGACACGCTTTTGTTTGTTTGTTTAGCGACACCCAGTACAAAAATAAGCATCGGCTATTAAGGAAGCGGACACGCTACCGAGCAAAGTAACAAGTGCCAAATTGACAAAACCTGGTTTTCTCTCACATGCGTATAACTAGATGAAACGCATTTGCATTGCTCAAGCACCTGCGTCACATGCTTCAAGCATTCGGTCCGTGTTTAAGAAAATTGATAAAGGGTTGTTAGAACATTTCGTTCTTTTCATTTTCCAAAGAATATGACCCAACTGATCTACTTCTATCAGTTCAAATGAACCATTTTGAATAAAAATTATTGAAATGTCCCTTGGGAATTGGAGGAAGGAGCACCTCAGCATCATCAAAATTAGTTCCTATAAAGTAAAGCTTGCTGAATCTCACTCGTGTTTACAGTAACATTATTTTCACTTGTCTCCTGACGGAATCACAGTTTCGTATCCACATTACCATTGCTGGCGTCCCTAGTTTACTTTAGAATATAACTAATTCTTCAGGTCTGCGTCAGAGTTTACTTTCAAAATATTGCTAATTCTTTAAGCCTTCTGTGCTTGGCTTTTCAGTGGTTAATTCTAATAAAATTTGAAAAATTTCACTCTTAGGGTAAAGAAATAAACGTGTTCAGTCTCCAACACTTAGCAGGAAAAAGGTCCACGGTCAGATGTTTTGGTTAGGTTGTGGTCAATACTTAGCTGGTATTCCATTGAGATTTATGTCCTCTGTGTCCCCATGATAGTGGCTAGGATTTTCTTAGGGTTTAGTGATGACACTCTGATGAAACTGATAATGGTTTTGGCACTTGAAACTGCAAACACATGGCTTATCAAGAGTTATGCCAGGTCATAGTACATAAAAACATTCCCATTTGATAAATAAATTTTAATATCACCGTAAGAATATAACAAACGAAAGGTCAAATATGACTTAGTATCTTGGTTTTGTTTGTTTTAAACATACTGGTGGCAATAGCTGTGCGGACGACTGTCTACGATGCAAAAATGTTTAAAACAAAACAAAACGTACATAATGAATATTTCGTCTAAGAGCAACAATTATAAACAGAGGATCAAACAGGTTAAGTTTACGTATTAAGTCGCACTAAAATAAACTAAAGCATGTATCTCATTGGACTGCGACTGTTGGCGACAAAACGTCATTCGCGAGGGAGTTTCTAAAATGTCTCGAAACTTTATAGGCGATATCAATTTCCTCGCGTGAGTCGCAGGGCCTCGCTTCCGTATCGCTGGAATTTTGAACATGTTCAAAAAATTCGCGCGATGAATTTTCTCTCTAAAGAGTCGTCACGGGTATCTCGAACCCGATTCACTTTAGTTCCCGAGAATCAGAAAGTGCGAGAAATGTGATACAACATTGTTAGTGGTTGGCGACCTATGAAACTAAATTGTGAATGATTGAAGACAAAAATTGCGTATAAATGGCGACCTTATTAACAGATTTCACAATTGTCACGCATAACTGTCGCGCAACAGTCGCAAGTGCAAACAATTAGCAATTATGTTGCGCGAAAGTCGCGAGACATGTATGCAAAATCCCGGCCAATTTTGGCCCACATTTCGCCAGGAGTTCGTGCGACATTGGTGCGACATACACGAACGTGTCTTCAAGTTCTAATTCAGTGTCATTCCAAGTGAAAATTGTCGCTAGTTCTAGTATTTTCTCGCAATTTTGTGTCGCCAACTAGTCGCGAGCTGTCGCAGCCCAGTGAGATACTACCTTTACTCTGACAACTGGCTGAGTCAGGATTATGGATTTAGATTTGAAAAAGTGGCTTTGATTGCGGGTTAGGGATGAAACATACTTCCTTGCTCGCTTTGGTTACGCCAGTAACTCTGACGTCATGCTGCCAATGTGTCGAGTACTCCGAGAAACACGCGATGTGAGAAATATCACGTGAATCAGCACAGTAGGTTCACATTCCGGTATTGATAATTGATAGTTTTATGTACACTTTGTTTATATCTAAGTTAGAAAGAATAAATAATACAACAAGGGAATGTCGTTTGGGTCACGTAAGTGACATGTAATATTGAACAAGTAATATAATTTATACAGGCAACTGACATACATATTGTATGTCAATGGTAATATATATGTCCTAAAACATATTGTATGTCAATGGTAATATATATGTCCTAAAACTGGTAATTTAGAATTCAAAAAAGAAGTTACAGGAATCCTGCTTTTAATAATTTGTAGTTCTATGAAAACCCAATACATATTTATGATATATGGTTCACATAAAAAAAAAACCGCTATCGTCACTCAGACTACTATTTCCAATGGGTCTTTTATATACGGCATCCCACAGACCTTTGTTACACCATTCGACGAACATTGGATAGAACGAAAAACAAACCAATGGGTCACTGAAAGTCATATTTTGAAATACTTGAATGGGTAAGTATCTTTACAACAAAATGTTTTGATAGCTCTCAGATTTTATGACTTAAGTAATAGGATTATATTAATGAGTGATATGCATTTTTGTTGTTTACAGAATTCACTTCATTTATAATTGGTGTAATAATAATTGCAACATGTTGTTATCTTTCTATAATTGCGTAGCACGAGATAACTAATTTATTAATTTTATAGATAAAAGGATGTGTCAGTAATGTAGATTTGTGTTTGATTTAGTTGAAATGTTATTACGTAAAGTATGTCCAAGCAGAAAGTTGGAGACAAAAACAACATTTGTCGTGATGGACTATCAACGAGTGATTAACGTGTAAAGTATGTCCAAGCAGAAAGTTGGAGACAAAAACAACATTTGTCGTGATGGACTATCAACGAGTGATTAACGTG
>JAULBS010110516.1:0-15136 GCA_032355785.1 Symmetromphalus regularis | reverse complement strand
TCGACTGAGATTTGATCTCAGTACCTACCAGCCTCGAGTCCGATAGCTTAACCACTGCGCCACGGAGGCCGGTACAGCCACTATAGAACCGTCCCTTTTAACTTTCTTTTGTCTAGAACATAAACCATGCAGAACTCTCTATGTTTATTGCTGACAAAGCAAGTTTTTCAATAAACCAATAAAAGCTGCTTATCACGTCACGCAGGTTGGCTGTCAGATCTGAGCACTGACCACTCCTGGGCCGAATCCACGGTATTTTTAGGAGGTTCAAATCATAAATAGCAGTTTAAAAGTTTACCCGGGATGGAAA
Organism: Symmetromphalus regularis; assembly: GCA_032355785.1. Lineage (NCBI taxonomy): Eukaryota > Metazoa > Mollusca > Gastropoda > Neomphalida > Neomphalidae > Symmetromphalus > Symmetromphalus regularis. The sequence goes on along the minus strand of JAULBS010110516.1, from coordinate 14,826 downwards.
CTAAAGCTCGCAAGATGTGAAAAGAAATGTCTGAAGTCAGATTTAAGACACTAATATAGGTTGGTTACCCGAGTTAGTATATACACAAACACACACACATACATTTCTTTTACAGAAGCATTTCTGTTTAAATTCCAATTTAAATGATGAAAAAATAAACTCCGTAAGTTATGCACGTGTTTTTCTTGATGAGCTTTCTCACAAATGGCTAGTCTTCTCATGAAAGACCACTATATTGCCTTGTAGCACATGCATCTCTGAGTCATGCCACTCCAGTAGCGGGTCCATTTTTTACCATTTTCCGAGTGGAAGGACGGGAAAATTTACAATGTTTTCCCATTTCTATTCACTCATCACTTTTGGACCCCCCCTTTCAGAAATCCATATTTGGACCCCCTTTCAGAATTCCTGCATCTGCGCCTGCTCTCCTACCAATAATGTGAAGACTAATATTGTAATAACCTTTCTATGCTACTTTCTAGGCAAGTTGAAATATTTCTTAATTTCTATACTAATTAATACCGAGCTTAAAACACTACAAGTTGTTGCTATTTTATTTAGGATACCTGCGATTCTCTTCTCTCTCTCTCTCTCTCTCTCTCTCTCTCTCTCTGTGTGCGTGTGTGTGTGTGTGTCTGTGCGTGTGAGGGTCTCTCTGTATGTGTGTGTGAGTGTGTGTATGAGGGTCTCTCTCTGTGTGAGGGTCTGTGTGTGTGCGTGCATACATGCGTCTGTGTGTGTGTGTGTGTGTGTGTGTGTGTGTGTATGTATTCAGTGCTCAGGTAAGATTGGGTACTGCGGATACTGTGTATTAGGCGTTGTGACAATGTATAGCTTCTTTTGAGAAATTTGGCTTCAAACCTAAAAGTAAGATTGAAATTTATTATAATGTTTTTATGAGCTTGTTGATTTTCAAGCACACTGCTGGGCACACCACTCTTCTTCGGTGCTGTCTGTCAAGGCCATGTTAGTATTAGTTGAAGAGACGAAACCCGCTGTGTGATCGCTCTTACTGGTTAGCAGCAAGGGGACTTTAATATGCACTAATCCCACATACAGACAGACAGACAGACAGACAGGATGGCTTCCATCGTGGTCTTTGATGAACCAGTTACGTACTACTGGTGCCCGTGGTGTAGGCTTACCCACTGAACCTTGCTGAGCACTCTGTCAGGGATGGAGCCGATACCAAGATTAAAAATGTCATGCCTTAACTGAGATTTGATCCTTGTAACTACAGGGCCTGCGGAGTGCATTTGAAAGGGTGTGGGGCACTGAAAAGGGCAGCAGCGTTCCTGCAGGAACCCCCACATACTTCGAAAACTCCGGATTTCGGCCACATTATTTTGTCACCGAACCTAAAACTAATTTTATTCAGAATTTATTTTAGTAATTTTTGTATTAGTGTGGAGGAGGGGCATGACCCCCCCCCCCCGGCTACCCAACTCCGCAGTGCCTGAACTACTAGCCACGTATTCGTTGGCTTTCACATAGACTAGATTAAGATATGTGGGAGTTTTTAATTACACTTTCCCTTGGTAAGCACATGCCAAATCCAATTAAGAGTCATTCCAAACAAGAATTCATTAGACAGATAATAGTTTGTGCATAATTAACCCACGTCGCAACTGGCTGCCAATGAGATATATTCTTGCTACCGCTTCTTGGAGGTTTGGCAGAATACCAGGAAGTAACTAATCAACTAAAGGACAAGTTAAATCACGAGTTGTGATTTACTGGCAATCCTACTTGTCTTAAAGGCATAGTCCCACGGAATTTAAGGGGCTTTGTGGTCTAAATATTGATTACGAATTAAACTTACATGTATTTGTTATACTAGATCTCGTTTTCATATCACGCAAGACATTTTAACTGAACCATGGTATTGGGAAATCCATGTCGAGTCGATAGATTTTTTTCATACATTAAAAATTCAAATTTAAAGATCGGAACTCCTCGCAATGCGAAATAAATTGTTACGAAATTTGTTTGCAGCTACAAAAGTATTCAAATAACCGCTAACGGGGAAATAACTGTCACGTGACTCGAAATATAAACGTCACACCTTCAACGGGGAAAAAAACGTGTTTTTCTCCGATTTATTTGTCTGTGAGCATAATTCATTATTATTTTTAAAATATTGATAATAAGCGAGATGCGGTGATTATGTAAGTAGTTGAATGAAGTATTTCTATTTGAAATTAATTATTTGTTTGGAAATTAATTAGGTCACGTGTCCGTGGGAGTATGCCTATAATGTTTATCTTCCTAATTTCATACTATGACCTGTATTAAGTCCCACCTGTCTTGTAGGGATATTAAATATTGTCTTAATTAATACACTGGAGTGGGAGAAAGGTAGGCTTAGATTATGAGTGTATGGGGGTCATACTCGTTCTCACAGTACCATCGATTGCAAATGGATCAAGGACTAGCTCTCCATTCCCACCCCATAATGGGCAATTGCCTTTCTTTGAACATAAAATAAATTTATGTAAAAATATTTAGTTACAATCTCCCCGCCCCGATTTTTAATCTACTGCACCTACTTCCCCATCCCCCCCAAAAAAAAACAAATCACCCTGTTAACCTATCATTATACCATTTTTACATTGCCAAACAGTTTATTTTATGCTTTTATTATTTTATGAACAACCAACATTATGTTCCCATGGATCAAAGTAAAGTTTGTTTTATTTAACGACGTCTCTAGAGCAAATTTATTATTATCTTATCATCGGCTATTGGACGTTAATCATATGGTCATTCTGACATATGTATTTAGAGGAAACCCGCCACCGCCAAATAGGCTACTATTTCCGATAAGCAGCAAGGGGTCTTTTATATACATTGTCCAACAGACAGGACAGTACATACAACGGCCTTTGATGAACAAGTTGTGAATCAGTGGTTGAAACATAAAATAACCCAAACTGCAGATGGGTCCACTGAGAAGGACAGATCCTACGACCGACCATTTCACAGGCGGATACGCTACCGTTTGAGGTTCCCTTGGATCAGACCCTGCTGTATGAACTAAACGTGGACATGACTGAACATGGGCACATTCGTTTCCACCCACTACTGCTCTGAATGTTGTATGTTTATATTCCCATCACTAAAACTAAGCAGCAACCATTAATATGATATCTTAAATCCGCCCCTGCCATATAATAATAATAGGGGTTTCCTACGCAAGGTCTAGGGCTTCGGGCCACACATTGAGCCCAAAAATTTTAACGTTTTAATTTGATCCCAGCTTACTTTTGATCCACATTTCGGTATACAGTTTATTAACACAATATTTCGAACCCCCTTGCAAAATTTATGGATCTGCCCTGCAGCTTGAACTAAACACGGAAGTTGGTGAAAAAGAAGTTAGTCGCGTTTCGTTCAATGCCCTGTCGAGATAAACTACTGGAAACGCCAATCAATAGTCACGTGACACCACGACAATAAGGCATTCTCTAGCATCGATATTATCTGGCGATGACAGCAAATTTATCAAACATTACACAGTGCTAGTCCTCGCAAATTTATCAAACATTACACAGTGCTAGTCCTCGCAAATTAAAACGACAATCGGATATACTGCCCTAGAAGCTATTGTATAACAGGTCTGCGACAACAATTTATTGCCCGCGCACTATATATGATGCAAAGCATGGGCGTAAATCCCACTTTCTGGACAGGAATGATGCCCATATTATTATCCCCCTCCCCCACTTTTTGCTTCGAAAAATTGAAATTTATATGTCTAAATAATATTTTTTACCAGTATTTCTCTTTATTGTAACACTTAACTCTGTGGTCTTAGCGCAAATATACCTAACTACACAGGGGGTCTGCAATGGAGTCAATCCTGGAGGGATGGGGACACATCCCTCATTTTTGGACAGGAGGATGCTCCATCTCTCCCACGTTTGGGGGATGTTTCGTCCTCCCACGTTTTGGTCATGGGGGGTGTTTCGTGCTCTCACGTTTTGGTCATGGGGGATGTTTCGTCCTCCCACCTTTTGGTCATGGGGGATGGTTCGTCCTCCCACGTTTTGGTCATGGGGGATGTTTCGTCCTCCCACGTTTTGGTCATGGGGGATGTTTCGTCCTCCCACGTTTTGGTCATGGGGGATGTTTCGTCCTCTCACGTTTTGGTCATGGGGGATGTTTCGTCCTCCCACGTTTTGGTCATGGGTGATGTTTCGTCCTCTCACGTTTTGGTCATAGGGGATGTTTCGTCCTCCCACGTTTTGGTCATGGGGATGTTTCGTCCTCCCACGTTTTGAACAGTGTATGTTCCGTTACCCCCACCCACTTTCAGAAAGCGATGTTCGCCCTTGATGCAACGTAAAGTTTGTTTTATTTAACGACGCCTATTATCATCGGCTATTGGACGTCAGTCATATGGTCATTCTGACATTTATTTACAGGAAACCCGCTGCCGCCACTCTTTCCGATAAGCAACAAGGGGTCTTTTATACGCACTGTCCCACAGACAGAAGGGAACATACCACGGTCTTTGATAAACCAGTTGTGGACCACGAGATGGAACGGTAAATAGCCCAAACTGCAAATGGGTCCACTGAGAAGGATCGATCCGACGACCGACAACGTCACACCCGGACACTCTACCGTTTGTGCTACATCCCGCTCTCTCTATATGAAGCAATAAGCCTACTTTCTTGAAAATGCCGTCATAGTGCCATAACAAAACGACGGTAAGTAATCGCCATCGTAAATTTGTCTCAATTTCAAGGGCTGTAGCGGGCCGGACGCGCCTTTAATGAGGTGTAGAGAGTGGCGAGATCGATCACTGTCAGTGGACCAGTAAGCTAGTTTAAATTGCAGCCAGCGTTTATAACTACCATATCAAAGTTGGTGGTATAAGTTAATTATAAGATAAGATAAACTTTATTGCATATTTCATTCCAACATAGTACCAGAATGCAAATATACAAACATTCTAACACAACAGTACAATATATAAAAACAATAATGTTTTTACGGATTAATTACCTTCCTTAAGAGAGTAGAATTTTGTTCTTTAGCTTATTAAAAATAATCATATGCTGTCCTGTTTGTAGAAATGTGCATATAAAAGACCCCATGCTGTTTACTGAGAACATTAGTCTGTGTGCCACAGATTACGACAGGGTATGAAATTTACTTTTATAAGTCAGCCTCTGGCGTATATTCTCTGTAACCCCCAATAGCCGATGTTTACTTTTTTAGCTGGGGTGGGGGTGGGCGTGCATCTGTCGTTAAATAAATACATAATTAAATAAATAAAATTGTTCTATATTCTGATCATGAACCAATTAAATTTGCTAAAGACTGGCTACATGTCCAGCAAAACTAGCTGAACTCTATCTGGACTTACTACAAAACACATTAATTTTATTCTCTGTTTTACAGTACGCATGGGTTTTTGTTTTCCAGTTTATATTATTTTAACTTCAATCTGAGGAGTGGAAAACTGCTCCATTGAAGTTTCACTTCTATTATAGATGTTGACTCATTCTGCTTATCAGGAGCGAGATGTAGCTCAAACAGTAGCCTGTCCGCCTGTGAACCTGTCGGTCGTCGGATCGATCCTTCTCAGTGGACTCATCTGCTGTTTGGGTTATTTTCAGTTCCTACCAGTGGTCCACAACAGGTTCATCAAAGGCTGTGGTATGTGCTGTGATGTCTGTGGGACGGTGCATATAAAAGACCCTTTCTCCTTATTGCAAAGAGGAGCCTATGTGGCGGCAGCATCTAACAGAGTGAAACAGCATCGCCCTGCAGATGCAGATATTTTGAAAGAGGGGTTAAAATAATTGTGAGAAATGTAATACCAGAGGGGTATATATGTGTGTGTCAAAAATAACAAAATAATCGGTCAAATATTACTGGGTTGCATCCGATTTTATCCGTTAGCTACAGTACACCTATTTTCGAGCTTCCATTAACGGGGATATAAGGAAGTGCTGTAATAGAACAGTCTACACTCACGATATACAGACCTGCTTAATACAGCGCACACCCACGATATACAGACTTGCTTAATACAGCGCACACCCACGATATACAGACCTGCTTAATACAGCGCCCACCCAGAAACAAGACGTCAGACTAGAATATGTAATTTCAAAGATGCAATTCCTGTACATCTTAAATAAATAGTCTATTCTGGGCATTAGCCAGATTGTACAGTTCGAAATAAGTAGGAGTTATTTAAATATGAGTACGTATGGAATGAGACTTGATGCAGATCACAAAATACATTTACCGTACCGAGGCCACCATCGAGCGACTTCGCCACCTTCGGATAAGCGTCAGGTACTATCACACAAAGTCAACTACAATCAAGGCATTTTGTACATTTTGGTGATACACTACAGATACGTAAAAAAAAAAAAAGTTTGTTTCATTTAACGACGCTTCTAGAGCACACTGATTTTTATCTTATCATCGGCTATTGGACGTCAATCATATGGTCATTCTGACTTATGTATTTAGATGAAACCCGCTGCCGCCACATAGACTACACTTACCGATAAGCAGCAAGGGGTCTTTTATATGCACTGAACCATAGACAGGACAACACATACCACGACCTTTTATGAACCAGTTGTGGACCACTTTTTGAACGGAAAATAGCCCAAACTGAAAATGGGTCCACTGAGAAGGATCGATCCGACGACCGACTGGTTTACAGGCGAACACGCTACCATTTGATCTACATCCCGCTTCTACAGATAAGATACACCCAAATTCTTAATGGATCTGGATCTGGATCATACCACGAAGACTACTCCGTGCATGTTATAGAACCGCAGTGCTTTTACCCGCTAATGAATAGATTAATCATAGACTTGAATGTCACAAGCTCAAACCTTACTGCCTATCCAGTGCATTTGAAAGTGTAGGGGTTGGAGAGGTCACTATAAATTAGGTAGCCGAAGGAAAGCTGCGTTCCTGCAAGAAATCCCTCAAACTTCGAAAACTCTCTGGATTTTAGCCACTTCATTTTGTGACAGCGTCTGAAAATAAATTTATTCAGCAAAAAAAAAATGGACATTTTTTTTAGAGATTTTATAAATTAGTTGTCCCCTTAAATGTGAGGGGTCGTGCTACCCTCCCCGGCCCCTCGGCTCTTCAGCGCCTGCTATCTGGGTCTGGTTCACTCATACCTCTATATCCAGATATAAACATTTCATGGCAGAATAAATATTGTTTCTTAATGCAAAACCTGTTTTCTGCAACTCTTGACTAAATTGTGGACCCTTATATTTTAGGTAGGAACCCTCGGAAAAGAAACAGGTGACCCCTGTTTTATAAAGCCAGGTAAACCCTGTACTCGTATTTCGCATTTTCAAACAATCAGAATGGGCAATGACACACTAGCGACAGTTTGAGAAAGAACAAGGCTTCTTCATTTTCAACGAGAAAGTGTTCTCAAATTTCGCACGCCTGTTATTATATGGTGTCTATCACCTAGAGATCAACTCCAGATACTATAATGAACGTCCCGATAACAGCAGCGCATAGCACAGATGTGATGACAATGTTTATGAGCGTCTCTCTCTATAGAAATAACATAATAGAAAACATCTGTTATTTCTGATCAAATGATAGCATATGTACGACAGCGGATCGAGGAGTGGTAGTGGTGCCATGTGTCATCATGATCCTCGACAATCGCTCAATTCCTCGAGTTTTCCACCGTAAAACACGCACTGGTCAGTATACTGATTGTGTGTGCTCCTAACCCTAACAAGTAAAGTTTGTTTTAATTAACTACGCCTCTAGAGTACATTGAATTTTATCTTATCATCGGCTATTGGACGTCATACATATGGTCATTCTGACATATTTATTTAGAGGTAACCCGCTGCCTCCACATAGGCTACTCTTTCCGATAAGCAACAAGGGGTATTTTATATGCACCGTCCCATAGACAGGACAGCACATACCACGACCTTGCTGTATTCCTAACCCCGTCTCGGCAGTCATAGATGAGTTGCATGCCCAGATTGTGTTAACCTTAATTAGATATAATCATTATAAAAATAATAAATATATATAATTTAAAAAACGAATGGAAGAAAAACAGCTGATAAGTTTAGTGCATGCTGATTTTAAAATATAATCAAACAGACAGAACGAGCTATACCAGGAACTGGGTTCCACCTGTCGTGGACAGCTGAAATTAGAAATAGTTCGATAGATTCTCTGAAAGGAATCGATCTGACGACCCATCGCACTTTAGGCAGATCTTGGCAGATAGGAAAATCAAGGAAATGTAAACCTATTTAGAAAAATTTGTTTATTAAATTGAAAGTCAGAATCCATATACAGGTCCATAGGAACGACTTTGGGAGTGAGGGGCCATTGACAGAGGGGCCATTGACAGATCGGGTACAAATTCGGTTTCAGATTTTGGTTACAATGGCAATGTGTAAAAAAAAAGGCTCACAAGTGGATGCACGTGCCCCCTGTCCCCTCTGGTTCTTACGGCCATGGTATGCTATACCGTGTAATCTTTTCATTAATGTATCATGTGTCTCGCTATACATGCACATAGATAGGGATCTTTTAAGTTTGTTTAAGGTTATATTGGGCAAAGAGTAATATTAAATTACTTGTGGATGAGTTGATACTTCACCCATTTCAATGATTTTGTAAACCGTAACTAAGCGTACGCCGTTCTTGTCAAAGCGAAGGTTCTCAATACAAACTTGTCAACACCTACTTTTACTCAATCAATGAAGTTTGCAACAATTACGGGCGTCAAATCGCATACATGGATTTAGTTACGAGAATAGTAGGGGGTCTGATTCTCAAAGTTTTCCAATTACATCAGTAGTCGAGCAGCCTGAGAACTGATTTTGTAGAGTGAGGACATTTTTAGTATTAAATGATTGTTTTCATAACCTCAGACATTTCTGAACAAGGCAATGGGTGAAGTTGTTACAGACGCATCAATTTCGTATAGGTAAAAATGTATATCCATTGAATTAAAAACAAGTAATTAACTAACGAAATGAATACTAGATAATAATAATAATAAAATTAGTCAAATTGGCTGATGGAGTAAATAAAATCATCGAAAATCTACAAATATGTGTTAATATTTCGTGAATTGGTATTACACTGACATATACATTACAGTTGTTGATACATATATTCTGAACATTTGCAAACAAAACACGACCCGGTAAGGTTAATTTCGTTGTCATCTATAAAGACCTCCACTTCCTTATAAAGACGTCCACTTCCTTATAAAGACGTCCACTTCCTTATCTGTGTTGTGATTTACACGTGATTGGTACACTAAGTTGTGTCCTGATCCCGAATTTGACATGCTTGCAGCACAAGCCAGCAACAAGAGCGTTAACCGGCGTTTATAAGTTATTCTCACGCAGAAATCTATACACATAGAATGCTTAAACATCTATATTTTACTCATACGAACATCATCGGCATACTTCGATCAAAATAAATGTCGTTATTACAGGGGCGTTGGAACGAAATTCATATTGGGGGTGCTGCTCCCGTTAGTGAGCATCAGAATTAGCCCATTAATAATTTTAAAATGAATAAGAACAAATTTATTGGAATTATTGAGCGCGGGGTGGGGGGGGGAGGGGGATGCAGCGCCCACTGCCCTCCACCCACCCCGGATCCAACGCCCCTGTATTAGATTAACAATTAAAATTACATATCGGTGTTTGTATTTATTTTCGAGCTGATATCCAATTAAGGTTCAAGCACGCTGTCCTGGGCACACAGTTCAGATTACTGCGCTGTCTGTCCAGGGCAGATGTTAGAAGAAGACACGAAACCCGCTGCCGCCACACTAATATGGCTACTCTTACCGATAAGCAGCAAGATATCTTTTAAATGCACTACCCCATAGGCAAGATAGCACAAACCACGGCCTGTGATAAAACAGTTGTGGACCACTTGTTTGAATAATTAAACTGTAGTCAAAACATGTAGTAAACAAGATTTAGATGTAGTAACTTTGGGTTGCTGTTGACCAAGGAAGATATAATAACATAGCCTACACTGAAATACTCTGTCCTTATTGCCTTGATCATGGTTTAAAATATATTGAAGATGAACTCCATATTTTGCTTGTATGTAAGCGTTACAATGTACTAAGAGATTTCTACATTCATAAAACATCATTCATTGCAAACCTTGTACGGGGGCGTAACCAGAGAGGGAAAAACGCCGAGGCAAAAACAGACGTTTGGACAATAAATATCAGTATTACGGGGGTTAAAAAATCTGCGGAAATTCCAGACGAGTCAAGCGCCTCATCTCTCTTATGCTGGCTACGCTAGAAATGTATTATTCATTATATGTCTTTATCTTTATAATGTGCAAAAAAATTAGAAATACTTAAATATAGTTACAAAATAATTTACTTTCCAAATACAACAAGTACGCAAACATGTATAAACGTCTCTGATTTTATTTTGGGCCTATAACCTTTATACTGAAACAACATTGTCTTGTCTTGCATGTAAATATTTAATATAAAAATCACCATAAGATGTTTGTTTAAATGCCCTGACCCTTCTAAGAGGACTATCTCTGGTCTCAAACATTGTGATATATTTTGTGGTAATGTAATTGTTAAAACAGTATTTACAATGGGTGGCTAAGAATACATATTTTTGAACATAGGCTTAAAAGGTTGCATTGTACCAAATAACGCGATTACCAGATTAGATTTCGAACATATAATTATACGGACTAAATACAACTGCAGCTATGATTGGTGAATATACGTGACAGTGGTTAGTTGTGAAAATACTATCGCACATACTCATTTCATTAAAACAAAGAGCAGAAAACTACATTGAGTATTGGTACTTGTTGACGTCTGGGGTGGAAATAAAAAATGTAATAGGCATTTTGTGCTGATCAGAGGGTTGCCATCTAATGAGAGGTTAAAATAATAAGTGACAGTATAGTTTAGCTGTATAATATACAGCGGCAGCTACCACACAGTATGTGTATACTAGTCCAGTGGTGTGAAATCTTGCTTCTATTACTTTTAAGTTATGTTACCATGTTAGTCTGTAGGATTTTATTTGGTCCAGTGTAACCTCAGTGTGTTATTTGTCATTCTCTGGTGTTTGTAATACATATTTGACACCAGGTCAGAGGTGCACGCCTCCAAAATGTCGTGTAAAATAACTGTATGAACTACTACAAACACCATACTGATTATATACATATGTTCCATATGTCTGGGTTTCCTGACACGGGAATATATAGAAACATAGGTTTAATAGTGGCTTTAAATACAAATAGCCATGACAAAAAAAAAAATACACAACTACAATCCAACAACAACAAAACAACCAAAGAAAACAAGAACCACACACAAAGAAAAGCCAGAAAAACAGCCACTATAACTGCAGTGGATGAAAATAACACTGAACATAAACATTATGTAAGAAATAACATTTAAAATGACGTCACTTCCTTTCAGAACAGATAGCCAATTAAATAAAAATACAATCTTGTGTCTTCCTGTTTGGGGAGAACCATCTCAAACAAGTTAGAAATATTTATGACACGGGTAGTTTGTTATGTTTTAATCTTATTTCAAGAGTCATGTTTCTAAATAGGCTTTTTATCATGTGTTGTAAAATTTGTCTTGAATGTCAACTCCACCCGAAATTCGAAACCAAAAAGAGGAAGTTGCACGATCTAGCCAACACGATCAAAAGGAAAGAAAAGAAAATCCTTTCAAAAACGGTAATAGCCCGGGAAGAAGATTAGCTACGTAACGGAACGAAACAAGTTAATAATTAGTGAGTAGGAATTACGATTTATATACTTCTCGAGAGTCGTTAACTCATTACCTTCGGCAATCTAAACTTAAAAAGTCCCACTATTTTCTCTCTAAGTTCAACACTTTATAAATAATTTATTATTATTATTCTATAACTAAAGATATATACTACAGTATTTTACCAATGATATATGACATAACTTAATCTAGGAACTAGTCTGTTCTAGCGAAGGATGTCAATGGAAGAGCAAAATTGCCACACCTTTCGCGAATACCTGGTATCATCAGTTTTGATAGTGATCCATGAGTGCAGGCCCTCGAGATTTTGTATACACATCAATTGGATTCTGTCTTGTGTATATATACGGTTTTAAACAACAGAAAGCCTTTGTCTTTAAGGATTCCAGAAGCGGACAGAGGAATTCTAAGTTTGTATTATGCAATAGTGAAAGATTTTATATATGATAAGGAGAAAAGTTTTCAGCTTTAATTGGAGAAATTTAAAGATAATTCACAGTATCCAATGACTTGGCATAATTTAGTTTTATTCCTTTGTTTCAAGAGACCAATCAACATATAGTTTTCTCTCTCGCCAGTTCCATAAATCGTGGAAGGTCAATAAAATGAGAAATACACGATTAATTTGTGTCGCCCTGATTAAAACAACAAAGTAGTCATCCTGTGGGAAATCGAATGTGTACACAAAACCGGAGATGATTGTTTCAAGATCAGATTTACTGAAATACGGTGGGTGGCAAATCAATTCCACATAGAGAACCCCATTGGGTCATATCCGTTCCCGCCAAGCGGTCCGTGACTGGCAGAGAAATAACAATGACTTCTATGTACGCTGTGGAAAAGTACTTAAAAGACAACTCGATTAGCATAATCGAAAAGAGTAGGTTATGTTACGGAGCATGTTTCTTCTTTTGACCATCTAACTAGCATAATTATTAGAGGTGCAACGATACGACCAAAACCGTATTGCGATATACTGCGTTACAGCAAACCTATATTGCAATACATACCGCAATACAGTTTGATTAATTACCAAGATGTAGAGGTGCAACGATACGACCAAAACCGTATTGCGATATACTGCGATACAGCAAACCCATATTGCAATACATACTGCCATACAGTTTGATTGCTAGTAATTACTTAGATGTAGGGGTGCAAGGATACGGCCAAAACCGTATTGCGATATACTGCGATACAGCAAACCCATATTGCAATACACACCGCAATACAGTTTGAGTAATTACCAAGATGTAATAAAGTTATATATTGATACTATCACACTAATTATTAAACATATCTCAGGCAGGCAGACCTGTATCAATTTCTGATTTTAAAAAATAATATATATATGTATAGACACAGTAGATTTATTTGTTTTCATTAAGTTTATCTTTTATTTTTATAACTTACTGACATAGTCATAGGCTTTATAAGATGGATACTCATAAGGTATATCGCGAAACACGAAACCATATCGCGGTACGTACTGCGCTCGGCAAGTATTGCAATATGCCGGTATACCGGTATATCGTTGCACTCCTAGTAAAATATAAATCTCTAAACAGATGTTTGAATTTGGCCTACATTACTTTGAAGATTATCAAATGAGCCTTGGGGATCAAGCTGTAGGATGTTGGACTCTCAAGCTGAAGGCAGTGGTTCAAGGTCCACTAGAGGCTGGTCCACACTTGACTACATTTCAAAATAACCAAATGTTTGACATCCAATAGTTGATGATTAATAAATCAGTGTGCTCTAGTGGTGTCAAGGCGCGGATGCAGGATTTCTGAAAGGGGGTGGGTCTAAAACTGATGAGTGAATAAAAATAGGGAAAAAATTATTAATTTTCACCTACTTCCACTCGAAAAAAGGGTTTTATAAATTCGAGAAAAGTGTGTGTGTGTTTGTGGGGAGGGGGGGGACTGTGGGTCCTGATGCCCTGGACCCCCCTGGATCCGGTACTGTGTCACTAAACAAAAACAAACCAATTAAAAAGCATCAATGTAAGATAACTATCAAATTTGTAACATTACTGTGTGAGAAAATGTTACACACGCAACGACAAATACGTCAAATGCATGTTATTGTTAAAATCATTCCACTTCACTTCACGTATTAATCATCATTATGAATGTCCACCGGACAGTCTCATTCCGCTAATGGACATCCTTGTGGGATTTCCACATTTCTAGATGGCAATAGTTTCACCACAACGCATCCTAAGCATGTTTCGAGAGCGATAACAAATCATTAAAAATTGAAAGATACGTTCACTAGATAACAGTTTGCAAATGTTGCTCTGTGAAATGAAATATCTCCCGGAGGGCTATTCCGGAAGACCAACGGTCTTCATGCATACTCTTAGTGAGATGGTCCTATTTCGAAATCGGACGGAACGGAGCTAAAGTCATCTAAAATATTGTCATTAAAGATTCTCATTTGGATGAGTTATTCATCGTGAGACAATGCACAGCAAAAATAGCCACATTTGTTTCATAAGTGAATTGGCGAACATTTGTTTCACATGTGTATTGGTGAACATATGTTTCACATGTGTATTGGTGAACATATGTTTCACGTGTGAATTGGCGAACATATTTCACCTGTGAATTGGCGAACATTTGTTTCACATGTGAATTGGTGAAAATATGTTTCACATGTGAATTGGCGAACATATGTTGCACATGTGAATTGGTGAACATATGTTTCACATGCGAATTGGTGAACATTTATTTCACATGTGAATTGGCGAACATATGTTTCAAATGTGAATTGGCGAACATATGTTTGACGTGTGAATTGGCGAACATTTGTTTCACATGTTTATTGGCGAACATTTGTTTCACATGTTTATTGGTGAACATATGTTTCACGTGTGTATTGGTGAACATATGTTTCACATGTGAATTGGTGAACATATGTTTCACATGTGAATTGGCGAACATTTGTTTCACATGTGAATTGGTGAACATATGTTTCACATGTGAATTGGCGAACATATGTTT
>JAULBS010110505.1:0-15136 GCA_032355785.1 Symmetromphalus regularis | reverse complement strand
AACTGGTTCATCAAAGGCCGTGGTATGTGCTGTCCTGTCTGTGGGATGGTGCATATAAAAGATCCCTTGCTGCTTATTGGAAAAGAGTAGCCTATGTGGCGGCAGCGGGTTTCCTCTAAAATATATGTCAAAATGTCCATATGATTGACGTCCAATAGCCGAGGATCAGATAAAAATCAATGTGCTCTAGAGGGGTCGTTAAATAAAACAAACTTTACTTAAGCTTTCTAATTGTGCAACAGTTTAGAGAAATGTTATCCCTTAATGTTATGGATGACATTACGTTGTATTTTTTCTAGACAGTCACGAAGGGATGAAGTCATATTTTGTTGTTCCCGTATTGGTTATACATATTTAAGTCATATTTTTATTCTTAACAAGGACCCGCCACCTTAGTGTGAGCACTGTCAGTATAGATTGACAGTGCATCATATTTTGGTGGCGTGTACTCTCCAACTCAGATTAGGACATATGTTAATGAAGGTGTAGTGGAATCGTTCAAGTTCTATCCACAACTCTGTTAATGTTTTAAAAGAAACAAATTTTTATAATAAATTTATTTAATTCATTTTTATCATACTAGTATTTGTTATATTGACTTTTTATATTTTCATCATAATGTTATGTATACCATTATTATGTATATACTAAAATATATCTTTACACTGATTTATTTTTAATAATATTTTATATTTATCCATTGTATGACTCCCAATAGCAGATGTTTATTTTTTGTGCTGAGTGAGTTGTTAAACAATCAACAACAACAAAACAAAATCTAGTTTTAGTGACATAACTTGCACTTTAAAAAAATTATAATGATACCATATTGGTCACAACGGCCTGAGCGACCCAATGAAGTGCCCTGTTGAGCCAATGCTGATATCTTCTCAGAGGGAAAATGACAACAAATATAATATTTTGGGTTATGACTCTATGAGTGCCCAGTGGTAATAATTTTTGTTTGTTATTTCAGAATAGTAAGGACATTGCGGGTTACACTGCTGGTGTCATCTCTTCAGTTTTCTACATCGGTTCACGTCTTGCTCAAATGTATAGAAATGTGAGTATCAGCTATATGCAGGGAGCTGTTTCTTCTGCGCCAGAGGCGAGTAGAAGTTACTGAAGAAGAGTCAAATATTAGTTGATCCCAGTCAACAGGGACAGTAGAATGTTTTTCTTAACAAAAAGACCTTACTTTAGAGTTCAGTTTCATTTATTATTGATTCAATATTGTTTTTACAGAGATAGATTATGTAAGTCTGCAATGTCTTAGTAAATGTTTTCTTTGCAGAATGGGCCACAGATGTCATTCAGATAGTTCCAACCAGTAATGGGCACTACTTATTTTTCATGAGAATTTGACTAGTAACCTTTTAGGGTACCTAAATAATGAATAAAAAATATCTTATTGCAAATTGACTTGTGATTACTTTGGTTCTTGCAGAAGTTTTAGTTTCTGCAGCTATTAGGTGTCAGACATATGTTTTTTTGTGAGTAATGATCTTTATAGGACACCTACTCTTTCCAAATAGCAGCAAGGATCTTTATGTGTGCTTTCACACAGACAGAACTGCACATACCATAGCCTTTAATAAACCAGTTGTGGACCACTGGTCTGTTGTGATAGTAATACTTTCAAGATAATCAGTTGTACAACCATGTTTTTTCTTGGATCATTCTTGTTTTCTTTCATTTTTGATTGACATTACAATATGTAACTTTCACAAAGTACTGATCATGTTTATTAATATTGTGTTCTTCTTTCAGTACAAGCTCAAGTCTACAGAAGGACTTTCCAAGATCATGTTCTGGATGGCAGTTCTTGGAAACATCTTCTACGGGTGTGCAATAATTGTAAGATCTTTAGATGGCATATTTATCATCAGACATTTACCATGGATTGTAGGGAGTCTTGGAATTGTCTTCCTTGATTTGATAGTATCCTTTTTCATGTTCTTATCAGTTGTTTTCTCAAAGAAATGCCATCCATCTGTCATTTGTTTCAACTTACTAACTAGTGATAGAATCAACGAATTGTATTTCTATTTTACTATACAAATACGTTATATTTTAGCATGGGATTGTACATAGCACTCTTTTTTGTATCATGTCAGACAGCAACATAATTTTTAACAATCACTTTATTTCTGGGGATAGTAAGACAAGAAAAAATGTTTTTTGAAGTTAAAAATAAATTAAAAGTTTTATGTAAATTTTGAATAAAATATTTTATATACATTAAATGTTTTTTTAATGATTTTAGCTTTAAAATGTGTTTTGTCCTTAACAATTTTTCAGCTTATTTTCCAGTTCCATTACTACGAGCAAAGAAACTTTGATTCCCTTTTACGAGTTCCATTATTAAGTGATCAAGAAATCGTTGTTGATCCCGTTAATTCTTACTCTGTAAATATATGATGATCTGTTTTAGCTGTATGTGTGTATTAAACCTGGACATATACAACCCCTGAAATTGATGGCTGTAATCGGCAAAGCAGTGGAGATTGCTGCAGAGATTTCATTCTCTGCAGAACTTTTTTTTTAACAGTGTATTTTAAAAATAAAGTATAAAATTGCCATGGACACTATTTCTCCACAGCATTTATTTTGCCATGGACATTTTTTTAATTGCAGGGGTTGTATATATTTCATACTCCGCAGAGATTAATTTCAGGGAGGAAGAAATTCCATACATGTAGAGAATTATTTCAAGGAATCGGTACAATTTAAGTTAATAGAACGATTTTCATTTCAGCTTTACCCATTTCATGTATATTTTATGTGGTCAAATGATGACCAGTTTATTAGTCAACTCCACATAACTGTATTTCTGATAAAAAGAACATTCCTGTTATTTGCATAATACTTTGCTACACAGAACCATTTAAAAGTTAATGGATGCAAATGTTTTCTTTTAAATGCATATACTTTCTTTGCAATGTCTGGTTAATTCAGGGTTACCACAGACATTAAGAACCTGTAAAAGTTTTGAAATTTGCAAAATACTTTTTAAGGGGCATGAAAAGTTGAGAAATTTTGGTTAAAACTGAAAAGTCATGGAAAAGTTTTGAAATTTTGCATCAGCCAATATTTTTTTGATCATTGTTATCGGATGGCGACCAATCACTTCCTGTGATGCATTATGTTCCTGAAAACCATGTTTTTCACCATTGAAAGTCTTTTATTGTTTCCTACCTAAAGGTTATAAACCCTGTCTTTTTATGCAGATAGAACATTCAGTTTTTCCAGATTTCAATTTTAGCTCTTGGTAGCGTGATACCGGAACATCTGTAAATTTTTACAGATTTCTGAAAAATTTCATGGAAAAGTTTTGAAATTTGATTCTTTGAAGTCTGCAGGAACCCTGTTAATTGCAAACTCCTTAAAAGTACCAGAAATATGATAAAGCCTACATTTTTATTCAGTAATCACAAAATGAAACTTCTATTAAAACACTTCAATTGGTAGTAAAAAATTCAAAAGTGTTCCTGTTGTTCTATTGCTGTTTTAACAAATAAAAAGTTAACTGGATTTCACTGTCTTGTTAATCAAGTCCTGTGTTGGTCAATGATTGTTTGTGCAATAACTCCACAAATGTATAAACCTTTTGTATTCTTCTATTTTTGTTCATGTATTGATCTTTCTTCTGTTAATTTAACATACTTTGTAAGTACAAAATGTTTTGTATTCTTATGTTTTTGTTAATGTATTGATCTTTCTTCTGTTAATTTAACATACTTTGTAAGTACAAAATGTTTTGTATTCTTATTTTTTTGTTAATGTATTGATCTTCTGTTAATTTAACATACTTTGTAAGTACAAAATGTTTTGTATTCTTATTTTTTTGTTAATGTATTGATCTTTCTTCCATTAACAAGCTTGTCAAAATTGCACAAATGATCATCATGCAATTCTAATTTTACATGACCCATTTTTTATTAGTATGACTTCATTTACAAGAAGTCATATTTTATAAAATTAATCTATTATGGAAAATTAAATGGGTTACTTAAATGTTTCATTGCATAACCCATTTTTGGGTTGAACAGATTTTCAATTCGGACAGGCCTGGTTAAGATATTTGTGTTTGTTTTTTTAAATATTTGTAAAGCAAGACAAAAGAAATGTTATAACAGTTGTTGTGTAATAAATAAGATGCCAAACTCGATTCCATTTCATGTAAAGTTTGTGTCTTCATAGGGTGATTTTGGTCGACTCTTTATCACTTGCTAAAGCTTTTGCTAAGTAAAAATATTTAACTAAAAAAATATACTTGTTATGGAGAGGAAGCTTCTTTAACATCCAGTAAAAATTATTAATAATAGCAACATATGATGTCATTCATAATTCTTTACACTTTCCTATTTATACAGTGAGTTCTAATTTTCAGACCCTTCAACCCCCTCCCAGCCCCATAGCCAACTGATGTCTCTAGGGAAGAGAGGGAATTTAATTTTTAAGGAGTCAGTTAATGCAGATATAAAAACTAACGGTCAATGAGTTGAGTTTTTTGGTGTTAAGTTCCAGTGGAATAAAACTATCTGCATAAAAAAACACAGAATGATTAAAATTGTTAGTAGTAACTCGTAACCATTATCAAATTTATGTTCCTCATGAAATAATTTGATTATAAATGGCAACTCATTTAAAACCCTCTATATATTACTATATACATGTATTGTATATTTATATAATTTATTATTTTGTATAATTTGTTTTGTATTTGTAATTGCATTTTGGATCAGATTACCATTTACCCATATATTTACTTGGGAGATGATTTGTCACACCACACACTTCCTGGTGCATCTGATCATTACACTTTTCGATGACTACAACTGATTCATTGTAACCAGTCTGTCATTTGGTGATACCTTAGCCTTTGATGCCAAAATGACAGTTGTTTATTCTTGTACATGCATGTATGTGCACCTTCATCTATTAATGCACTTATTTGTTTATTTATATCTTTCACATTATATTTGTATTCATATAGGTGATTGTATTTAAATTTTCATGCATTTAATTGTATTATGTATTGTTTTTAAATCGAAACCATTTTGAAAATAATAACATATCTTTCTAGTCTGATCAGGGCCCTTAACAGTTAACTGTGAACATGACATAAATAATTACTGTACATGCCATGAATCTTATGTTTCCTTTGAGATACATGGACTAAATGAACTGGGTTAGTTGAAGATATTGGACATAAAGAGTGTTTTACATCTCCAATGGCCGATGTTCTTTTTTTGTGCTGGGGTATCTTTAAACAAATCGGAGTGTTTTACAAATCTTTCATGAGTGTTTTAGACACTTGCACCACCTATCAAAACGGGCTCATTTTTCAACAGGAAACAAAGAATCTAATTCTGGTAATATTCCCATGTGTGAAAATCATGAGATACTAATTATATTCTTACAAAATCAGTCCTTAATTTTAAAGAAAACAATTATTTTTAAAGCACTGAATATATGAATCATGCAAAATAGATTGGAAAATAAAATTATTTATTAGCATCAAATTCCGATTTCATTAATCCCATTCCCATAATGTAAAAATATGAGCACCTGTATTGAAATAGATTTTGGTGTAGTAGATAAGCTGTTGGACTCACGACATCTTTTTAATGTTGTTAAACCATACAGTCAGGAATTTTTAATGTAAATTGGCCCCATCCCAGATTGAGTCTCCACAAGGCTCAATGGGGTGTACACTTGCACCAATCTTTGGTTCATATCTGGTTTATCAAAAGGTGTGGTATGAGCTGTTCTGTCAGTGAGGAAGTGCATATAAATTATCCATTGCTGCCAATCGAAAAAGAGTATCCTATGTGGAAAAAGCATGTTTCCTCTAAACACAATAAATTGCAAATTGCTCAATGGTCACTGAATAAACAATGTGCTAGGGTGTTAGTAAACAACAAATCCTTTCCTTTTCTAGTAGAATTTTTAAAAAAAATGAGGCCTATAAAAGTTCACAGAGAATGAACCTGTGGAGAATGTTGAGACAATAACTGTATGTGACTTAACTGAAGGTTTGTTTTTTGTTTAAGTATACCACTAGAAAAAAATTGATCTATTAATCGTCGGCTATTGGATGTCAAACATTTGGTTATTTTGACACAGTCAAGTGTGAGCCAGCCTCCAACAGGTTACGAACCACAGTCCTCAGCTTGAGAGTCGTATCCTTAACAGAAAGATTACTGCAGATATTGTATTGAAATTTAGCCCATGGGCTAAAAATAGATACTTAAAACTCAAGAATTACCAGTAACTTAAAGGTATGTTTCCATTTATTTCCAGATCTGTTTATATATGTAGTTAATGATCTGGTGTTATATAATAACTTTAACATGAATGCCCGCTTGTATTTAAGTATTTATTCATTCTAACCTATACACATTTCTTTCTTTTTTCACCTTTTTGTTACGGTGTATTTTTTGTATGACATTATCTTGAATAATTATTTATTATGCATTTACTTATGAAGATTTTTTTGTTGTATTTAAATGTATTCTTACCATATTACAACCACAGACTTTTGAAAATAATAATAACTTCATTATTATTTTATTTGCATTTTAAAACATTTTATTTTACTTTAATTTTTATGTACATCTATTCAGTTTGGTGGGTTATTTATTTATTTTTGCACATCTGCAATATAGTCAAATATCACAATTTATTATACACCTATATGTGTATTCCAATCAAATTCTTTCAATAGCATCATGTGATCGATCATTAATTTACGGTAATGTACAGACAAAACGTTTGTGGACGGCACGGAAAAATCAATATTGGAAGCATGTGCACCAATTAGGTAGTTTGTAATGTAAATGACATCATTTTACGGAAAACGCTGTCACTGAAAAAGCATGTTGGACGTTACAGAAAATCTATATTGGATGCACACACTAATTAGCTACATTAAAGGGACGGCACAATTTGTAAGTTGTATGATGTCATATCTGGCGAAGTAAACATTCAGTCAAGTCAAACAAGACAATTAATAATTAGGTGCTTAAAACTAATTCACAAATTTGTTAGATTTACAGAGACACAGAAAGGAATATTTCATTTAAAACTTTAACACTAAATAAAACAGACTCTTTTCAGTTGTATAATAAAAAGGTTATTATACAATGTGTCCAATATGGAATTTGATTGTACTCGTTTACGTAGTGGTGAAAATCCATATTGGACTTGAGGCCTACGGCATCTAATCTAATATGAATTTACACCTCAACGTGAACTCGTACAATAATATTCCATATTGGACACAACATTGTATAGTAACCTTATATTACATGGGCAGAACCGTAGCTGCACAAGTTAGCAGTCTTCTTAAATACATTTGTATTGTGTATACCCTCAATTACATGCACACACACAAAAATACTCTCGAAGCAATCTACTAGCCAAAAAAAGTGTTTAAAAAAATTGAGACAGGAATGAGTGGCTGTCTTGCCAATATGTGTTGAAATACAAAGAATTTTTGTTTTTAATAATATATTTGTAATGAAATTAAATACAAACAGCAAATTACTAAACATTTTACTACATACTTAATATGTGACCCTGCGGCTGTTTTCATCCTGGGGAAGACCGTCACATTTTGAGCGTGCTGCATTGTACTCTTGATAACACAGTTTTGCCAGTATATTTGTAGGAATCAATTTGTGGTTGTTTATCACAAATCAGTGGTGGACCTAGGTGCCCCCCCCCCAAAAAAAATATTTGCAGTTTACATTAAAAAAAAAAAAAAATTTTTTTATTATTATTAGTTTTTTAATTTTAATGAATCTTTAGGGATTTTCTAGATCCGCCACTGCATCTATATGCTAAAATAGCAAAATATACCACTTGCATTGGTGATACTAAATCTTTTTAACAATAATTATGTGTTCCTGTTTGTCAAATATGTCAAAACCGGTCTTGTATAAAATTCCTAAGTTACATTAAATTTTAGTTTCCAGTGTGATGCTGTTTTGATATGTTTAGCTTTTAGGGTTTGAAAATCTGAAACAGAGAAAACAATCTAACAAGTCAAGAAAATTAATTTCAAGGTTTTTAAGACTGCCAATAGCCTATTTTATAAAATTTTCACCAGAATATTGTACCAGAGGACTTGCAATATATCTGGATTCTTATTAATGTTTACATTTTGTCCTAAAATATTGTGATGGCTTAAACTATATATACATGTTGAGTTCTAGAGGTCGGGTACAGAACTTTTAATCTGTTGATGTACAAGATTTACAGGGATATATTTTTATATCTAGTTATTATATAGCACCTCTGGATTCATGCCGGTACATTATATAGTTTTTTATATGTTACAAGCTACATTGTGATGTAGAAAACCTGAATGAATAATAAAAAAGTATTATCATGACTGACGTTAGTCTTTTCTTTACAATTATTGTACAGTAAACTAACTTTCCTCCACAAATGTTTTATAGTCTTAATTTTAGCAGAGTGCCCATCAAATGGCTAAAGCTTAAAAACCTTTATTTCAAATTCTTAATTTTTGAGTGAAATATAAACATTAATAAAATATCAGAAAAAGCGAAGAAGATAAAACGTTTTTGATATATTATACATATTATATAAAGAAATGGAAAAAAAAACAATATATATTTATCCAAAACAAAAGACAAAACTTGTTTTCCAAAAAATAATTTATTTCAACAGTAACAAAATTAATAATTAAATACATAATGAAAATTAGTAATTGCGATGATAAGTAATTCAAATCCAATTTAAAACATCTGGTAATTTAAAGATAACAATGAGTTGTGTTTTGTTAACCTTCTGTCCAACCAATTGAAGTGCAGTTAGCAAAATGTTTCCCTACAACTCCTAATTCACATGGACTAAATTGTACTATGGGAAGACACGAAAACAAAACTGAATGAATGTACCAGTGATGGCTCATATTTTTAGACAAAATTAAATTAAATGCAATTAAACTGGTTTATGAAAGAACAAATTTTGATATCTATTTCAAATTTTATTTTCCGAATGTCACCAAGACATAACTTCTAATATCTGTATATCCAAATAGAGTATTATTGGATAATGGAAAAAATATTTTAGATTGGAAATTGAAATGAAAAAAAAAAAAAAATTGGTAATAAAAACTAAATTTTAACAAATGTGCCTGATTAAGCAGATGAGGCATGAGCCAACCAAAAATGTGAACCATAAAAAATATTAAATATTTGTCCTTTTTTTGTATTAAATATTTTGTTGATGAATTAGTTCATCTTTTTTCTGGGGTCCATTTCCATAAGCCCGAGATCTAATTTAAATTATTCAGGCCATCCTCTAAAATTTCAAAATGTGCCTTAGTGTCAGCCGAGGCTTAATGTATTTTCTTTTAAGAAAACTGTTAGATTTGACGTAATTGTTACTATAAATCATGAAATTAGAGTGGAAATTAATTTGTTGTGACAGAGTACTTTATTTACATTGCTTTTGGTAAAATTTAAAAAGAACCAATTACCTAGTAATTATTGTGTTTATTTTTCACATTAATTACTTACTCATATTAATTTTATTATTTAAGGTATCTAAAAGTAATAATGCCAAAAAGACATGACCATTTCCAAAAGACTGAAACCAATTACTGGTACATGTAATTAAAAGATTAAAAGAAAATTTGTAAATCTGTTTTTAGAAGAAATACATATAGAAGTAAAATGGAATTTGTTCTCACAAATGAATGGTAAATTCAGAGTGGATGACAGTTATGCAGACAAAACAAAAAGTTGTTACCAGTGTCAACAGAATGAACAGTATTTTTTTCAATTTTGCAGCTGGCCAATTTGTCAAGTGGTAGAAATGGCCTTAAGTCGCATTATAAGATCTGTGTGTAGTCCATCTTCCAAGCTATACATAGCTTTCAGAAAACTCATTCTGTATCCTAAATGGAAGTAGGGGTGTAACAATATGGCCAAAATCCTATTGCAATATACTGCCATACAGCAAACCCATATTGCAATACAGCTTAATTAATTACCAAGATGTGATAAATTCGTTTTGATACTATCATACTAATTACAAAACGTATTGCAAGCAGGCAGATCTGTAACAATTTCTGATGAAAAAAGATAATGTATAGACACAGTAGATTCATGTTTTAATTAAGTTTAACTTCATCAAATTCAGTCAAATAAATTGAACAAAATAAAGACTCTTTAACTCATTTGGTCATATCAAACTGAAGATGGGAATATGGAGTGATGTTATTGCCAGAGATAAAATCATCTGAAGTTTACCGAATGAATCATAAGTAACGGAAAAGACCAAGTTATTTTGACTGGCGAATGACAGCTTAAACCCTGAATACTCATAAGGTAGATATAGCATGATACACAAAACCGTATCACAGTATGTATTGCGCTCGGCAAGTATTGCAATATATTGGTATATTGTTGCATCCCTAAATGGAAGTTTGAGAAAATTGCCTATATGTTCAGTATCATCATGTGGTCTTGTCTTTGCCGTCTGCTCCATCTGAGGAAGCTTTCATTGCAGCCTTGTATTCTTCTGCCAATGCTGGATTCTCTGCTGCCCATTTTTCAGCAGTGTTCTTTTGTAACCAGTCGGAAGATTTGATCTGGGAGTTGAGTGTAGTCAGTAAATCTTCTAGGGAATCGCCACCTAAACCAAAGGAAGAGGAAAGGACTGTTTGTTAAACGACACCCCAGCATCAGGGTTTCACTTGACGCAGGAATCCCGCGTATTTGAATTTTTAGGCAATATTTTGCTAAAATACTCCTAAATAAAATATGTGTGCTTCATGGTTGACGCAAAATATTTCCAACGTCAATCGATTTTAAAAAATATTAATTACCCAAAATCTATTATTTATGAGAAGAAAAAACAATGGATATACATGTATTAGTATTATAAAGATAGAATAGTTCATTTTCAGTTGTATGTACACAAGATTCTACAGGTCAGTTTTATAGATAAATGTTAATTTTTATTAGAAATTAATTTTGTACCTGTCAAATCTATCAAAATGACAAATGTGTCCCACGGGGACAATGACTATTTTCATTTCTGTAGAATATGTTTAACATAAATTTAACAAAAACAAATAAACCAGTTTAAGTTTATAAAGTTTGTCATGGTTAAACATTTTAAATATATTTGTTTGTTAAACAATGCAATATACCAACTTTCAGTCTGGCTGCTTCCTGAAGCAGTTATTTTGTTAACATTGGGTTGAATATTGTCTCCACCAGCTGAGGTAAACTCTTCTGACATGTTGCCAGCAGTCTGTTGTCAAGTCTGAAAAATGCAAATATACATACAGGACAAAGTACGCAATAATATTTGATTAGTGTCCTAACCTGTCAAAATTTACCACTGCCTCAAACACATTTTTTAAATTCTATATTTTATTCCAATAAAAATGGCACTTTTATTGTTGGCATAAAAATCAAAACCAAATGGTCAGTCCTCTTACCCATGACAAAACTACATTTGTATATATGACTTCATTAAATTTCGATAAAGGTACCACCTATCAATTATTTCATTCACAAGTAGATCAGTGATTGGTATAATGTAAAATATCCACATTAAATAATTAAAATATATACGGAAATACATTATGTCTCAACAATTTAATTTAAAAAAAACCAAACATTTTATTTATTGTAATTAAAATGGCTATAACAACCAATAACAACAACAAAATTTTGATACGAAGAGCACAGTGGATTTTAAAACGAACAGCATTCAATAACAACAGCTTAGTTACCAGGAATTTATTTTTAATTTAAAAAAGCAAGACGCTTGTTGGTGTAAGGACAGATAACTGTCGCACCTTCTTCCTGCCTCCGTGATTTTAAATTCCTCCAATGTATTTGAAGATTCGCACATAAACTTTAGTAACAGTAGTCCTATATGGGGTGCCAAGTGTAAACAAATTATTTAAGCTATTTTAACCCTTTTATTGCACATTTAATTTATATATGTGTTTATATAATAAATAAAAAAATAGTACCAAATAGTCCTAACATCTGACATACATTTATAAACAAGTTACATGATGGATTTTTTTTTTTTTTTTTTAAATAATGATTTAGTCTTATAAACACGAAAATTATGACTGATTGGGAAAGATATCCGATCAGAACACCCTCTTTCTAAACTGAATTTAGGTGCTACCTAAAGGCGAGCGCGGCAGACTCCGTGCTAGTCCGAGTTTCTGACGTTAGACAGCTAAATAGCGAACACCAGTAATTAATAGCTGTCTAACGTCAGAAACTCGGACTAACTCCGCGCCTACTAAAAATAGGCAGGTATAGAATCCATCATGTAATTTAGTCATAGAATTAATAACAACCAATTAGTTTAGGGTGTGGAATTCCATTAACATTGTATAATACTTAATAGTGCACTTTAATCTAAATGTGAGCGATAATTCATATAGCTAATATTCAGGTATTACGTGTAAGTCTGCACTAAATTTAATAAAATGATCTAGTCCCCACCCCACCCATTTAATTTGTTTTAAATAAAATGATACCGGACTGACAGACCAGATCACCGCTATCGCCTAGCCTTGCGCCCATGGGCAATCAGCTAACGGACGTTGGACAGACATAGTTTCTGCGCTTCGTGTTAAACCCAATGAAAAACTTGGAACCCGTGAAATCACTAAGTAGTGCACGAAGGCTAGTCTGTCCTGAACGCATTGTTGAGAATAAACTTTAATTTAAAGTACAATATTAATTTTACTATTTTACATGAAAAAATATATGTGGACCAATCGTCTGTTCTCTGTGAACGAAATATACGGTGGACGAAAAATGAAATCCCCAACATGAATGTTACTTGATCTTGAAGATAAAATGTTACCAAAATGCCAAGTATATAATTATAACGTTTGATAGATATTCCGTAATAAGGGTTATTTTGGCGTTCTTCGTGTCATTACACTACGGTGAAAAGACAAATAGCAGCATGGGCGTAAATCCCGGGTGGTGGGGTTGGACACGTCCCCTCACTTTTAGGACAGGAGGGATGCCTATGTAAAATTTTATCCTCCCACTTTATGCTTCGATAAACTGAAATTAAAATGCCTAAATAAAAATCTTTACTAATATTTCTCTTTATTGTATCAATGTAACACTTACCCATGTTGTCTTAGCGCAAATATAGTCATATTGAAGTACACAAGTGGTCTATAATGGCGCCGAACCGGGGTGGGGGGACGGGAAGACAGTGGGATGATCCACCCTCCACCTACTTTTAGGACAGGGAGGATATTCCGTCACGCCCCCACTTTCAGGAACGGATTTTCGCCATTGGTGGAAACCAAATATAGGAGCTTTAACTATTTTGCATTTCAGTAAAATTATTTTAAATAAAAATGATATATTTTTTTGTTAACTCGTGTATTGTACTGGTCTATCCAGGTGTGGCTTGTTTTCAAATATTAACTCATAAAAGGGGCATTTCTTTTGTTATATTATTTATATAATATAGATTGATAGCATCACCAAGCCTTTAAATCGTGACCACTTTAAAATGTTCTTGGATACACAGAGAATATGGATGATGGTTACATACCTTTCATCTTCCGAGTTGCTTCAAACCCTACATAAGGAGCCAAAACTTGCATTGCCTGGGGAGTGGGAAGGGAAACTATGCTCTTCCCAAGCACACTTTTCCTGAACCGCATTGTTTATGTTTGTCTGTCGCCCTATTAACATGCGACCGAGTCATAGCTTAGTGGTGCACGATCGATCCCTGTCGGTGGCCTAATTTTCATTCCAGCCGGTGCTTCACAAGGCCGTCATAATTAATAACATGCCTGTGGGATTATCAATATAAAAATTCCTTGCTTGCTAATTGAAAAGAGTAGCCTATGAAGTGGGGGCAGCGTGCTTTCTATTTCAATATCGGTGTGGTCCTTCGCCATATTTCCTTCCTGCCTTTCATGAGTTATGAGAACTGTTTGATTTTGATAACCCTATAAATGAAGTTTATTATTAAAATATGTTAAATTACTAGACACCCCATAATATCACTTTAAGGTCCAGATATTATGGTAGGACAGAATATTTAAAATATGCTATGTTATAATTTCACATTTCACATTTTATTTAAGTTGAATCATTCTTTTTTATTCTGTCAAAATGGGTATGTATGGTTTCCACACTGTTAACAGTATTCCATATATATTTTTTACAAATGTGTGTTTGCTGATTAATAATATGATACTTTTAATAAATTACGAAGCTCCAAATGTATTTTTCATAAATAAAAAAATGTAATATAAAGATCTGCAATTCAGAAAATGTCCACAGCAAAATAAATGTTTGGAAAAATAGAGTTCACAGC
This sequence comes from Symmetromphalus regularis, assembly GCA_032355785.1. NCBI lineage: Eukaryota > Metazoa > Mollusca > Gastropoda > Neomphalida > Neomphalidae > Symmetromphalus > Symmetromphalus regularis. Next base: position 757 of record JAULBS010110505.1, on the reverse strand, counting down.
ATTTTCCACGGCAATTTTAGCTATTTTATTTTTAATAATAAGAAAATAATACACCTTGACAAAAAAAAATTCAGTCCCTGCAAAGAAGTGCCATGAAGAATGAAAAACTTTGCGGCTATCTCCATGACATTGCCGATTTCAGGGTTTGTACAAGTTAAAATTAATGCATTTTAAATATAATTGATAATATTATAAAACAAAATGCATTCTGTATATTCGTATAATTTGTTTAAGTTTAAGTTTCTGTAGAACACAATATACGCAGATTTTTTAAACATTATTTCTGTTGGAAATCCCATGCTTCAACTGAGATTTGATCCCGGTACCTACCAACTTAATTTAGAAAAAAGATAATCATCTTGTTTTATTTTAAACTCAGCCTTACCAGTAGAATGTATACCCAAGTTGATCTGAAGCTCTGTTATTCTATTATTGTAGGAACGGCAAATAATTGTCAAGATAAAGCTCTTTCCTCCAATGCTAGGACAGGAAACGTTCAAATTGACGCTGATGGAAAGGGAAGAGGCGAAGATGCGTTTCCAGTCTATTGTGACATCACGCCATACCCTAACCTTGGAGTTATGGTAATTTGTGTTCTTATAACAGGGTCTATTATGACATCACGCCATACCCTCACCTTGGAGTTATGGTAATTTGTGTTCTTATAACGGGGTCTATTGTGACATCACGCCATACCCTCACCTTGGAGTTATGGTAATTTGTGTTCTTATAACGGGGTCTATTGTGACATCACGCC
>JAULBS010110504.1:0-29253 GCA_032355785.1 Symmetromphalus regularis | reverse complement strand
TATTTTGGCATTTTAATTTCACTGAAATGTTCAGTTTTACTAAGCAAAAAGTGTGTGTGTGTGTGGATAAATATATAGGCGTCCTCCCTGTCAAAAAATGGTCCGCCGCCCCCCATCCCCGGGATTTACGCCCATGCTTGTGGCTGCCTCGGTATTTTTCCCTTTCTGTCAATGCCCCAGTACATCCTATCCTGTTGTTCTCGTCATCCTTCGTCCTCATCCTTCGTCCTCATCCTTCTTTCTTTTCTTCTTCTTTTTCTTCTTCTTCTTCTTTTTCTTCTTCTTCAATTTCATCGAAATACCTCTCGGAATGTCCCTGTCTGATCCCGTGAAATAGTTTCGGTAAGTAGAAACTCTGGACGTGTTCTCTAAACAGTTTCACGAGAATCATCGTCAACGCTGACTGGTCGTACCGGTGACACTGTGCGTATTTCCGTATCCTCGTATTGCACTTGAGTTGGCCGATGTTGTATTCGGTAGTCATGCATTCTGGATCTATAGCACATGCCCACCATGTCTTCATTATCAAATCCTTTACGAAGGGTTCGTTATGCATTACCACAAATCCGGACTCAAATTGTTTATAGATGGAGTATTGACAAGCGGTATCGCCAAAATAGTCAAACATAGTCTTTGAAGTGAATTCGGCATGGACCCAAATAAAGTTTGACGCCAACACACCCGCCGATCTTGCCATATCAAACAGCGGTTCGAGACTCCCGTTTCGAAATCGTATAGAGCTGTCCACCCAAATGAGAATATCCGTTTTGGAAAGTAGAGGCTGAAATACAAAATTGGAAACCAAGTGAGAAGAAAAAGGAATGGGTTGTTTGTTTAACGACACCCCAGCACACTGTTTATTCATTGGCTATCAAGTGTCTGACATATCCGTTCCAACCAGGGATCCACAACTGGTTTATCAGAGGCTGTGGTATGTGCTGTCCTGTCTGTGGAATGTTGTATATAAAATACCCCTTGCTGCTTATCGGAAAGAGTAGCCTATGTGGCGACAGCCGGTTTCCTCTAAATATATGTCAGAATGATAAAAATATAAGTGCTATAGAGGCATCGTTAAATAAAACAAACTTTACTTTATGTCTGACATATGTTATTCTGTGACGCATGGTCATTAGAGGATACCCGCTACCACCAAACAGGCAACTCTTTCTGATTAGCAGCAAGGGATCTTTTATAAGTAATTTATTTGAGTTTCATTGATGATATACACAAATGCTATTAGGAGGACTGCCACAAATTCCGGAATAACGCACTTTTCTGTATTTTTCTATGAAATGATAATTTTTTTCTGGTAGTAAATTGCATTACTTGAAACTTAAAAAGAATATGATCTTTTAAATAAAAAGTAAAGTTTCTTTTATTTAACGACACCTCTGGAGCACATTGATTTTTTTTTATCTTATCAGCTATTGGACGTCAATCATATGGTCATACTGACATATTTATTCAGAGGAAACCCGCTGCCGCCACATAGGCTACTCTTTCTGATAAGCAGCAAGGGGTCTTTTATATGCACCGTCCTACAGACAGGACATCACATACCATGACATATGATGAACCAGTTGTGGATCACTGATGGGAACGGAAAATAGCCCTAACTGCAAATGGGTCCACTGAGAAGGATCAATCCGACGACCGACCGGATCACACGTCCCGCTCCTCCTTTTAAATAAAATACATTTCAAGATAAATATTTTTGGAGGACTGCCACTTTGTGCAACTCTGTGACTGCCCCTTTAATAACAAATCAAATCGATATATAGCCTAGACAAACGGTAGCACATCTTGAATGCAGCATGTTCAAGCTAGAGAGCACGAGGTACCGACCCTAGTAGTGCAATGGTTAGGCTATCGGACTCGAGACTGGTAGGTACAGGGATCGAAACTCAGTCGAGGCATGGAATTTTTAATCTCTGTATCGGCTCTAACCCAGAGTGAGTGTTCCGCAAGGCTCAGTGGGTAGGTGTATACCACTTACATCGACGAGTGGTTCACATCTGGTTTATCAAAGGTCGTGGTATGTGCTATTTTGTCTGTGCGATACCGCATATAAAAGATCATTTTCTGCTTATCACTAAGAGTAGTCACATTAGTGTTTCATCTCTTCAACTAACATTAACCTCTGTCCTGGACAAACAACACAGGAAGCTGAGTGTGTGTCTAGGACAGCGTGAATGAATCCAAGGGCGAAAATCCGTTCCTAAAAGTGGGGGGGGGGGAGGACGGAACACACCCTTGTCCAAAACGTGGTGGGACGGACCATCCCGCAGCCCTCCCCCATCCCTCCACCATTATATACCACTTGCGTACTTCGGTATATTTGCGCTAAGACGACATGGTTTAAAGTGTTACATTGATACAATAAAGAAAAAATACTGGTAAAAATTATTATTTAGGCATTTTAATTTCATTGAAATTTTCAGTTTTTCTAAGCAAATAGTGGGGGGATAATTATATAGAAGTCCCTCCCCGTCCAAAAAGTGGGGGGGGATGTGTCCCCGTCCCCCCCCCAGGATTTACGCCAATGTATGAAACTGGATCCATTGTGGATGTGCATGTTATGACTTGTGGATGACTTGGGGTGTAGGCTTAAAGCTACATAGCTAACAATATTAGTGGTCAGCATATAACTATTTTGTAGCTGAATGGTTGCCAACTAATTATACTTTTTAATAACATTGGAATACATACAAAAATCTATGGTAGTGTGCAACCTTGTATTGCTGTAGTTTATATTAATTACTGAAAACAGACCTCTTTCTTAAAGGACTACATTAAGCTGCTACAAACAATCCTTTCTTTTCTTTCTTGTCTCAGGTAGTTCCATGATATCCCCAAATAATTTTCAAAATGTGTTAATTATAACTGTAATACCGTACTATTTGGAGATCCTAATCATTGTTTTCCAAAAAAACACGCACCTCCTAATTTAAATCAAGAATTTCTGCCATGAATGTCGTCTGGTTTATGAAATAAATGACTATTGTAATGGTTCATTGACAGCAAACATGTGCGCAACTTGTGATATTACTGCATACACACCTCCTCCTAAATGGTGTGGTTATCAAATTCCAGAATTCCTGCCATGAATGTCGTCTAGTTTATGAAACTGGTTCATAACTATATATGTAAATATTATTGTCTGTAAAATGTTGGAGCAGCCTTAACATAATGCTTAGCCTGTTTGCCAATCCTGTAGTTTTCTGTTGATGGGAATAAAATAATTCTTGCCTGTCTCCGATTGTCAGTGAGAATCCAATAATCATGAAATATCGGTCATCATCTGGATGAAGATCTTCATGAAATGCTGCTTTAAGAAATGGCGCCAACATGATGACATAAAGAGACTTGTACCACCCACTGATGAGATAGATAACAGCACGAATTATCTTTTTGGTTTGTTTTTTAACGACATCACTTGAGCACATTGATATTATTAATCATCGACTATTGGATGTCAAACATTTGGTTATTTTGACATGTAGTCAAGTGTGAGCCAGCCTCGAAAAGGTTTTGAACAACAGTCATCAGCTTGAGAGTCCAATATTCTATCACTGGACCACCGAGACTCAACATGAATGACCTTTTCATTTTGCATATGACATAAGATAACTATAGTCTCAGCACACAGTTTACTTCCGGTTCAGAGATGATTCACCCTGGAATACAATAGTGCGTATTTGTGAGAGCTTCTGTGTCAAACATATTTATTTACTGATAGCGGATATGATGTAAAATGAAAATCCAACATGCTTATTTTTAAAGATGGTTTCAAAGGCGTGAAATAAGATGATATTGTGTGTTATAAACAATACATTTATCCACATATGTCAAAGGCGTGACATTAGATGATATTGTGTGTTATAAACAATACATTTATCCACATATGTCAAAGGCGTGAAATTAGATGATATTGTATGTTATAAACAATACATTTAACCACATATGCCAACCGGTGGTACTGTGCTTACACTATCGGATTCGCGGCTGGTAGGTACAGAGATTAAATCTAAGAAAAGACGTGGGCTTTTTAGTGTCGTTACTGGCTCCATAAAGTAAAGTTTGTTTTATTTAATGACGCCTCTAGAGCATATTGATTTTTATCTCATCATCGGCTATTTGACGTCAATCATATGGTTATTTTGACATTATGTATTTAGAGAAACCCGCAGCCGCCACATAGGCTACTCTTTCCGATAAGCTGCAAGGGGTCTTTTATATACACCGTCCCACATACAGGACAACACATACCACGGTCTTTGATGAACCAGTTGTGGACCACTGGTTGGAAAGGAAAATAGCCCAAACTGCAAATGGGGTCCACTGAAACGGATCGATCCGACGACCGACCGCTCCAAATCTAAAGGAAATGCGTGTCATTACTGGGTCCAGCCCAGAGTGAGTTCTCTGCAAGGCTTGGTGGGTAAGTGTATGCTATTACACCATCCAGTAGTCTACAACTGGTTAACATAGGGCGTGGCATGTGCTATTCTGTCTGTTGTCTCTGTGTATGGACTTTTAATCTCACTACTAGCTCTAACTCACAGGCACTTTGTGTAGGTGTTTACTATTTTTTCTGACCTATGGTCCACAACTTGCAGTAGCGGATTTAGGGCGGTCCAGGAGGTCAGGACCCCGTTTTCTCAATTTAATAAAAACACCTTTTTCAGAGTGGAAGGACGTGAAAATTAACCACTTTTTTCCCTATTTCTATTCACTCATCACTTTTGGACACCCACCTTTTCAGAAATCCACATTTTGACCCACCTTTCAGAAATAGTGCATCCGCGCCTGACTGGTTTATCAAAGGGCTTGGTTTGCGCTATCCTGTCTGTGGGATAGTGCATATAAAAGACCCATTTCTGCTTATCGATAAGAGCAACACATTAATGCGGCGGCAGCAGGTTTCGTCTCTCTTATTAACACTAACCTCTGATTTGTATGCCCAGGACAGTGTGCTAAAAAAACATTAATTGTATACAATCACAACAGTTAGTACAATTAATCACACATATGTTGCGATTAACACTAACCTCTGATTTGTATGCCCAGGACAGTGTGCTAAAAAAACATTAATTGTTTACTATCACAACAGTTAGTACAATTAGTCACACATATGTTGCGATTAACACTAGAGGATCCAAGGGGGCCGGACCTCCTTTTTTCTCGTATTTTGTTTTTACATTTTCCTGAGTGGAAGGACGTGAAAATTAACAATGTTTTCGCAAATCCTATTCACTCATCACATTTGGAGCCCCCCTTTTAGAAATCCTATATCCGCGCCTGGATTAAGTAGCGAAAAACTTGAGATATAATTTGGTGTGGTATATCACACTAATGCCAACGAGAACGCTTTCTGTCAGCAATTAGATAGGTCTCTCCTAAAACACGGAAAGTCCGCCTTTTGTATAGTTCATGCACTGTAACTCATTGCAATTTCTTCTTTCTAAATTTTAAGTCAGAAAATAAATAAATAATAATATTAATAAACCACCACCACCACACAACAACTAAGACAACAAAAACAATAAGATCTTCATGTCCCCATTGTTTTTGTCTTTAGTCCACTGCAATGGGTCTTGTTTGAAGTCTGAACTCTTTGTAAGTTGAACATGAATGCAACTTTATATGTTCTGGCTTCTGTACATTTATAGTGATTCTAGCGTTGGCGTTTGTCTCTGAACCTCATGCGGTTGAAGCAGTTAAAGCTTCTAGTGGACATATTCTTACATTCAGAAATAAACACCTAGCGGACGCTCGTTAGATTTTTTGCGTTTTATATTGAACCCAGTGAGAAGGTTAGAAATCTGTGAAATTGCTACGTAGCAACCGCTAACACTTGTTAGTTCTGAACGCACACCTACTAGATGTCTGTGTTATGTTCAGGACCAAATAGCGGGCGCTCGTTAGGCTAGTTTTTGGGTTTTATATTAAACCCATTTAGGGAACGTTAGAAATCGGAGAAATTGCTACGTAGCAGCCGTGAAGTCTAGCTTGTTTCGAACGCAACCATGGATGATTTGTTTCATGTTCAGGACCAAATAGCTAGCGGGATCGTCGGATCGATCCTTCTCAGTGGACCCATGTGCAGGTTGGGCTATTTTCCGTTCCAACCAGTGATTCACAACTGGTTCATCAAAGGCCGTTGTCTGTGCTGTCCTTTCTGTGGGATGGTGCATATAAAATACCTCTTGCTACTTATCGGAAAGAGTCGCATATGTGGTAGCAGCGGGTTTCTTCTAAATACATATGTCAGAATGACCATATGAGTGACGTCCAATAGCTGATGATAAGATTAAAATCAATGTGCTCTAGAGGCGTCATTAAATAAATCAAACTTTATTTTTTTAAATAGCTAGCGGTAGTTTGCTAGACTAGTTTTTACGCTTCACATTAAACACAATGATAACGTTTGGAACCTGTCAAATTACAGATGATGGTCTGTAGCCCATAATGGTATGTAGAATTTTTTTATTGGTTGTCCTCATTGCACAGGTTATTGTCAACTCATGTATAGTAAAACGTGGTATAATTATTCTATATAACAAACACTTGTCTAAGACAGACACTTTAAATATGTCTCTTGGAATTACAAATGCCTGTAGTTTAGACTGTATGTGATAGTAACCTGTCTATAACAGCTACTTCAAACTGATTGATTGAAACATATTTTATTGCTTTTAAAACAAATGGATTAGGCACAAGTTTTCCAGCTTACTAGGCCTTCTCTACAGATCAAACATCATAGACGACAGTGAAGTGTTATTTTTACAATTTAAATATGAAAAAAAATGAATATTTATAAAAGAAAGAAAGAAAAAAAGAAAGAAAGAGAGAGAAAGAAAGAAAGAAAGAAAGAAAGAAAAAAGAAAAAAAAGAAAGAAAAAAGAAAGAAAGAAAGAAAAAGAAGAAAGAAAGAAAAAGAAAAAAGAGGGGAGAAAACATTTGAAGACCTGCTTTCAAGAACTCTGTAACCCACGTCGCGGCCATTTTGAGAAAATATGGATTTCGTGATGGGTTACCGGCTTATAACAAACATTGAAAACATAACGATATGGGAATCTTATAGTAATATATTAACGTCCAATAGCCGATGATAAGATAAAAAGCAATGTGCTCTAGAGACGTCGTTAAATAAACTAAACTTTTTCTTATAGTAATAATGATATGGGTTACCGGGTTCTTGTTCTCAACCAAACTGATATCATTGAAAAAATATTTTTATGCACTCATTATGAAGGTAGTGTTGGCTTTAAGAAATCCAATGTGGTTTATCGGGTATAACGGTACCAAAAAACGTCAAAATATCAAAAATGTAGGTTACCTGGTTCTTGCACTCAGATCTTCAGTTATCTATATGTTCCATAATTTGGCAGCCACTTTAAATGTCATTTCAGATTTCAGATTTTTATATTTCATCGTGCAAGTAGTGATCATTTGTCTTAACAAGCTACTTTAGATGTCACTTCATAGTAGATATTTATATATTTCAGTTGGTATATAACAACTGCATGTTTCAAACAGCCTCAGTGGCGCAACGGTTAAGCTATCGGACTAAGTATCGGATCCATCCCAGAGTGAGTGTTTCACAAGGCTCAGTGGGTAGGTGTATACCACTTACACCGACCAGTGGTCCATAACTGGTTTATCAAATACCATAGTATGTGCTATCCTGTCTGTGGAATAGTGCATATAGAAGATCCCTTGCTGCTTATCGATGAGTAGCCGCATTAGTGTGGTGGTAGCGGGTTTCGTTTCCTATTAGCACTACGCTATGTCATAGACAGACAATATAGAAAGCTGAGCTATGTGCCCAGGACAGCGTGCTTGAAACTTAATTGGATATAAGCATGAAAATAAGTATAGGCAATCTACTGCCATCGTGAATATGTTCTTTCATACTAGTACAAATGCATGAAGTTCAACCTGTCATTTACCGTTTGGGGCATTTTCCGTTCCAACCAGTAGTCCACAACTGGTTTATCAACTGCCCTGGTATGTTATGTCCTGTCTTTGGGGCGGTGCATATAAAAGACCCCTTGCTGCTTATCGGAAAGAGTAGCCTATATGGTGGAAGCGGGTTTCCTCTAAATAAATATGTCAGAATGACCATATGATTGACGTCCAATAGCCGATGATAAGATAAAAATAAAAGTGCTCTAGAGGCGTCGGTAAATAAAACAAACTTCACTTTTTGAAGTTCAACCTGCATATAAAAGCATCTGTTGACAACGGACGTTATTAGAAAAACTCTTGGGTGGGTGTTGTAGACAGTCTTGGCTGTAATACAGTTTAATAGAATGGATCCTAAAAACCATCGCGCCTTAATAGGCGTTCTGTCATTGAGCTTGTCTCAATTCAAGGTCACAGAAACCTGTTACTAAAATTATCATATTCCCTTAGTACAAAATGGCGCTCTCTGATTGGTTAGATTCTTAATATTAAAACGCGCACGTGTTCTTTGATTTTTGTCGTCGTCTGTCTGCATCTTACGCCATTTTGTGAAGTCTCTAGGTAAGAATAAAATGGTAAGTTATTGTATTGTTTTATACCATAGAACATCTTGTGAAAGGTGTAAGTTTTAAAATAACATATATGGAATAAATTAAAACATAATTTTATGTTTTAAGCATGTTTTATGTATTTGATATATTCAAACATGTTTGTTGGTGTATAGTATTTATAAATGTTATATTTAAAGAGTATTCCCATATTTTTATGTCTGTTAATATATTTTTAAAGGAAATATAATTGCTTTTCTAAAAATAACATACAAAATCCCGTGCCGAAAGCCCTCAAGCTCATTGATGTCATATTTGGAAACATACCCTAAAACCTATCGTCGCAAACCCTAGCCCCCCAAAATTAATAAAATTTAAATATACAAATATAAATTTAATATACAATGTATCCAGGCGTAATGTTTTGTTAAAATGTTATTCTTTTAAATGTCAGACATTATGAGTAAAAATGCCGCTTTGCAAAATGGCGGAAAAAGCGTATGAGCAATTTGGCGCGCACCTGCATCATATAAACACAGTGGTCGAGTATTTAGCATTAGACAATACAAATAAACAGTTGCCTCGTTTGGAATTTTGGCGAATTATAGATACGCGCCAAATGGTACATTCCTTGAAATTTATTATTATTGTTTATTGTCGCATTTAGGTGTAATACATCATAAAGAATATATGAAGACGTCAACGGCAAAACGACCAGGGTCACAAATTTTCATAATTTGACCTGATACTGCCATCTATAACTGCGTACAAAGACGCTCGTTTTTAAATGTCTCTGTATATACAGAACGATCAGAGTCCTCAAAGACAAGGTCAAAAATTGACTGCTTATGGCAAAATAATCAGTTATATCATTCATTATCATTTTTCTCGCTTTTACTTCAGTGTGACGCTGGTTGTTTTGTCTTTGTCGTCTTAATATAATATTTAACTATTTCTGTTTGTAAAAGTTATCAAAGTTATATCATTCATTATCATTTTTCTCGGTTTTACTTCAACGTGACTGATCGTTTTGTCTTTGTCGTCTTCATATAACATTTAACTATTTCTGTTTGTAAACGTTATCAATGTTGTATTATTAGTGTGGAAAATACTGAAATCGGAAAAATGTTTTAACCATACTTATCAACATCTGGCCTAACTTATACGATATATATTACATAATTAATTTGTAAGGGGAAAATGTTGCGACCCTTTAATAAAATATAATGTATGTATACCGTTAGTTGCATTAAATAGCATTGCAAAATTGAAATATATTATAATTACTGATGTATACATGATGCACAAAAAACCCTACGAAAAACCACAACCCCCCTCCCCCCAAAAAAACACACACCGTCATCAGTGTGCTTTAAGCAAATGATTGCGTTTAAATTCGATCAAAGAGATCACAGAAAAGAAAACTTTCTTTTATATACTTTATATGTAGTGATTTTAATAAAATTAATACTTATCTTTTCTTGGTTTGTTTTGTTTTTTATTTAAAACTGTTGTTAAATAAATTTACTGTTTGACAATGAAATATACGCACTTTGAATTAACACCTTACTTTGTTTAATCTCTGCAAATTTGTCAAGTATATGGCATGCATTTACTTTCTTCCTGAATATTAAACACTTTTAATAAAGACTTTGCTTCTTTTTTAACATTAATTTTAGTAACACTGTGTATAAATATATAAACATTACAATCTATTATTTTAATTAACTATATGTACATATATGGGGTTTGCACAAACAAACAGAAAGTGTGTTTTATCTTGTCTTGTACCGAAATGTGCCTTCGCTGCAAAAACCTGCCATTATATTCTTAAATTAAGAAAATCTATTTTATATACTATGCGATGATTCCTGTTTTATTTATGCTACCATTGTTTTAACTATATAATAATTATGTGTTTGCTTTGTTAATTTTATTGTTAGTCTTTCGTAACTCAGTATAGAGTGGCTCGTTACAATTTTATTATTTATAATGATTATACTTTTGTGTTGTATTGTTGTAATGAGGTGAGACTTTAATAAACTATCTGTCTGTCTCTCTGCCTCTTTTCTTTTATTCACTGTCTAATTAGTTGAGTGGCAACTAAGTGTAGTAATTACACTACACCTTTTAAACCTGTCAATATTATGTTTTAGTTCACTCTTGAAAACGTCTGTAGTACATAGACGATACGTCGAGTTTTATCTTTTAATATTTGTGATGTTTTTATAAAAGTGGATGGTTTCAGAACAAATACTTTTTGTTTTAAACATACTTACTAGTATATATATTGCTAAAAATATAAATATTATAACATAAATAATTATATTTATATATTGTCAAGTATATCAACATTATAATGTAAGCATTTATTGCAGTTGATATACTAATTATTAATATATAAAATAATATAGTAAATTCTAAAACGTGTGCGTAAGAGTAATTTTCATTAAATCTATCAAATGTATTTTAAATAGATTGATCTTAATATACAAAATGATTCATAAATCAACGTAAAATCAAAAAATATATAAAAATAATGAAATATAAAAAAAATATTGTTTAAACCAAAAGAATTTCACATGTCTCGAATCTCAATACATCATTAAACATTTTAGTAACCAAAATAATCTTATTTAATATAACATTATGAATTTTACTACATGTATAACCATGTAGAATTTTTATGAATTGACATTTATATAATAGTCAGGCAACAAATTCAAAATTATATATTCTAATCATACATTGAATATGCAAATTCATTAAATATGGAAATGTATTACATTAAACATATACAATTTATTCGTCATTAAAAAAATATCTTTCTAGTATGCAGTGTTTGAGATTTCTTATAGAATTTATTTTATCCCCAAATAATTGTGGCTAATTCTTTTAGGCGAAATTAAAGTAAAATTAATCAAAATATTAAAATTAATGGGATATTTTTTAACAATAGAATATGTAAGATTTTTAAAAAGGCAACCGTATAATTATGTAAAAAATTATGTAATTTTCTAAAAAAGAGAGAGAGAGAAAAGAAGAAAAATGAAGGAATATTTAGTATTTGAAAAATATGGAGCGTTAGTTTATTAAAGAAATCCTTGCACATAGTTTAATCAGTCACTATCAGGACTTGGGTTTTCATCACACACAGTCTACAGAAGAAACTCACTACATAGTCTAAGCCGTTTTTAATGTTTGTGTGTTGTTTTTTGTGTTGATTTTTCAAGGATATCATAAACGATATCTTTAAAAAAAAAAACTCATCTCTCAACTTTACAATGCAATCTTGTATTAATAATAATTATATTCTATTTGTACACTTCTAATAATATATTAAACATTATGAAAATCCTGTTCAGTGATATTTATATGATATAAATTTAAAACCTTATATGATAAAACATTTAATATAATTATAAAATTATAGTTTGACGAATCCAGGGTAAATGTTTAGTTCGATCATTTTCGTCTTTTGAAAATTAAAATGTTATATATATAAGTATGTATATAAACATATTTTATTGCTTTTCCAACTTACTAAGCCTTCTCCACAGTACATACATCACATACGACAATGAAGTGTTGTTACATTTATGCAATATCAAATATGAACAAAAATGAATATTTTTGAGAGAAAGAAAAATAGGAAGAAAGAACGAAAGAAAGAAAAAGAAAGAGAGTAAAAAGAAAACATCTGCTATTTATGCGTTCAACAATTTGTCAGCAATATATTATATTTGTTGTTGTTGTTTATTCCCATTTGCAGTTAATGTAGATCTAGTCTAATGGTTTGGCTAGAAAGAGAACAACATTTACAGGAATATATTTCATGATATACTGCACGAATTGTTGTTATTTATGGAATTCCATTTCACGCACGTACAGATACATGACGTGTCTATATCACACATTGCTGTATATTTCTACATAAATGTGTATTCCACGAATGAAGAAAAAAGTTATCATTAAATTACTGCATAATGTGTGCATTATTTTAATCGAAATATCAAACTAGCGATCATTTCGTTTGAAAATTATTTTATCTGTGAATAGTCGAGTGACTGTAAATATTTTTAATCAGGTAAGTTTATATTAAAGAGTTAATGTAAATATTTAATTTATAGCAAATTTTATTTACTTTTTTCTGAAATGGCGGCTGTATTTAAGTTTATCTTGCTCTGTTTTAAAATATTTATTTATGCTTATTTATTTTAAAGTAAACTTGACACAAACAAACGCACACACGAATACGGAGAAAAACCCATTGATAAACACATTTATTTGTGATGGTTTACGAAATAGTTAATTATATCCAACGTCTGTTGCCTATGGTACAATAATCATTAAAAATATTAAGTAAATAAAACTGAAAAAGCAAAAAGATAATTGAAAATGTTTAACCATTGGTTCCGTCTAATTATAAAATTAGGAATTCGCATCTGAGTACATCCAGTTGTAAAATATAATGGGTAAGTTTATTTCCATATCTTTAAAACGTAATTAGGCAATACATATTTTAATCCCTAGGTATGTATATAATAGATAAATATATTTATAAACATAATTGCTTGATTGGTGCGATTTACACTAGCAATAGAATGAATTGATGTTAACACACATTTCTATACAAACAAACAAACAACCAAATAAACACACACACACACACACAGAGAAACACATAGACATACGAAAACACATACACATATACATACATACACATACAGACACGTACACACATATGCACTCATACACATATACACGCACATACACGCACGTACACACATATGCACACTCATACACATATGCATACACACGCATATAGACATAATGTGCGAACACACACACATACATACACTCATACACACATACATACACATATACATATATACACATAGACGCACGCGCGCACATACACACATACACAAACAAACATATATATTTACACATTCCGCACACGCACACACACACACATACATACACACAGACGCATGCACACATATAGGTACACGCACGCACACCATCACGCGCATGCATATGCAAACACACATATACATAAACGCACGCACTTACACAAACATACGTACAAATAATAAAAGAATAAACTAACGAATGTTAGAAAGATTTCTAATTCATTATACTGTATAAATGCATACAGTTTGAACCAATACGTTATATTAACTATTGTCTTATTATTAACCAATAACTAAACAGTAATTAATATCTAACTTAGCAGTATATAAGTTAATAAGCAACACATATTTTACTCCATTTTATAGAGATATTCAAATGCATTGTATTATTTTGAACGAACTTATTTCAGTATAACTTAACATAATTTATTCGTTAAATATTAATATTCACTTTAAATGGTGTTTGTGAAATTTTAAAACAAATATCTGTATCATTTACACCCACTGGTTTATTATTATTGTTATTATTATTATTATTATTATTATTGTTATTATTATTATTATTATTATTATTATTATTATTATTACTATACTTACTGCTAGACATTTAAAATTGTATGCTAATACAAACCAAGAAACAGAGTATTATAATAAAACTATCTGATTCTATATTATAGGTTATTTATATCACATTTAAAATTGTATGCTAATACAAACCAAGAAACAGAGTATTTTAATAAAACTATCTGATTCTATATTATAGGTTATTTATATCACATTTATTTGTATTTTGACCAGTTTCAACTGTATTTCTGTGCAAATAAATATTGACGGTAGTGTACGGTTTAGGTTTTAAAACCCCCTTTGCTTTTCTAGGAGACAATTTTTCACTTAGTGTATAAAAAAGAGAAAATGAACAGAAACACGTCTTTATTAATATACTTACATATTTAGGTACCCCGTGGTTCCCCATATAATTTAAATAATTAGTATTGCTTAAAAATGGGAAATTAAAAAAAATACGCCATTTGAACCTACCTTTCCTTAAAACCTGTGTCCTTGGCTGATTGAGTAACACATTTAAGGTGCATTTAATATATTTAATGTGGTAAATTATTTACCATCGTCACTAACGAAACTACAAAAAAATAAATACCTTTTTCTTCTTCTTGTTAAATATAGTTTGAATATTAATTAGTACATGTACATCAGTAAATTAATAAATTTTCATTAGTTTTGAATTAAGAAAAAAATGTATATTACAATTAAAATCAAAATATATATTAAATTAAAGATTTTATTTTTGCATAAAAGTCTATAGAAATATAGTTTGGATTTAAAGATATAACTTTTTTATATTTTAATTGTTATTTTAATATGTTCGTGGTTATCTCCAGGGATTGAAATTAACGCTCGCGCCCGAGTCGAGTAAAAATCGTTGGGGGCGAATACTGATTTAGCCAGTAGCTATTCTTTTTCCAATCTTGTATTACGAATTTCTATTATTTTAAGATAGTAGCTGTCAGACTGATAATTTCCCCATCATACCCGCTAAACACATCTATTTCACAAAACGTGAACTACCCCTTACAGTTATAACAGTAATACTATCAAACCTATATTTTACACCACCTTTTAAGTGAGTTCTCTTTAAATAAAAAAAATAAAAACTTAGTAGCACCAGTACGATTTTTCTTCTCAACGTGAACTACACGTTACATCTGTAATTTGTATTATGGATCAACCCAATCTTAAAATTAAACGGGGGGACCAGTGATATTTCGTGGGGATGAGCTACTTTTTAAGGCTACAAGTCCCCCGGACGAGTGAAAATGATTTCTTAATTTCTATCCCTGATCTCGTATGTATTTCACAAATAGATTGGTATTTAATTGTTTCGATATTCGCTGATACATATAACAGTTTAATTTTAAGTATATTGAGACATATTATTGTAGTTTTTTATATAAATTATGTCAGTTTATATTACATATTATAGTTTAATTGTTTATAAATACTTTGTTAATACATGTACATTTTACAATTTGACATTAATTTTGTTTAATGTTAATGTTGTCATGATGTTAATATTTATGTTGATTATGATATTAATATTCATGTTGATCATATTGCTAAATATAATAGACAAACTATTTGTCCAACTGATTTGTGGGCGTGGAAATGTCTGACATACAAACGTACATTATTTACAAAATATACATGTAGTTTTCATGCTTTCGTGTATTGCATTGGTCTTTTATTTTGTATGTTTTTGGCAAATAAAAATCAATCAGTCTTTAATGTTATAGTTTCACCGTTGCTTATTATTATTAGATATTTCGTTGATAAATTATAATAGAAATTTACTTGAACAATTTGTCCCTGAATTTTATTTTTTGTTTGTTAATCATAAAAAATAGATATTTTCTTAAAAATGATTTTACCAGTAATAATTGGTCAGAACGTTATATATTGCGAAATTAATAAAATAGTAATTTTAAACATAATATTTCCTAAAATAGACTTTAATTTTTGTTATTTAGTCGCTGATGCGAAATCTTTAGGAACAAATGCTGCATGTGTCTATAAAGTTAATTTATTAGCAAGATAAATTTTAACATCACGATGTTTAAATAAAAATGATAACTAAAATTATTTGTGATGAAAACATTTTGAAATTATAATTCGTAACGTTTATATATATTTTTTAAAATATCAAATTTTAAAATACGTCACATCTGATAAAAAAAAAACTACCTAAAATTACTGTAATATTGGGCCGTAAAAAAATAAAATAAACTATATACAACCTTAACATTATTTCCAAGTTAAATTAGTGTATATTTTGTTTCCATATAGTATAATTTATATTAAACTCTTTTACCTGTGTTTAAAATTCCGTCCATCACAGATTTTTACCAACGCGCGCGCATCGACTTGATCACGTGACCTGTACATATATGGTAGCCAGATGGTGCATAATTTGATGGTTTTAAAACAATGACATTTGAGTTTGTGCATACATTGAAGGACACGTCTATGATACAAGGTAAGGAACAAAACAAAGTAGAGGGATAGTTAAATTGTTTGGTGGATGTAAGCACGTAATTTGTTGAAACTGGAACACTGAGAACACATTCCATAGAGGTGAGACTGACTATTCATTTATTACAACGATTACGCATGCACTATTTTTCACGTACAGAAATGAATACAGATATAAAACGAAAACGTATACAATATATTTCTTATACAGAAATGTATATAGGTGTGAAATATATTTCTTATAGAGAAATGTGTATAGATATGAAATAACAACGTATATAGTTATTTTTCTGATACATAAATGTATATAGCTATGAAATGACAACGTATGTCTATAGTTATATACAATATATGTCTTATACAGAAATGTATATAGGTATGAAATGACAACATATGCAATATATTTCTTATACAAAAATGTTTACAGCTATGCAATGACAACATATGTAATATATTTCTTATACAAAAATGTATTCAGGTAAGCAATGACAACATATGCAGTATATTTCTTATGCATAAATGTATATAGCTATGAAATGAAAACGTATGTCTATACTTATATGCAATATATGTCTTATACAGAAATGTATACAGGTAAGCAATGACAACATATGCAATATATCTCTTATACAGAAATGTATACAGGTAAGCAATGACAACATATGCAATATATCTCTTATATAGAAATGTATATAGGTATGCGATGACAACATATGCAATATATTTCTTATACAGAAATGTATATAGGTATGAAATGACAACATATGCAATATATTTCTTATACAGAAATGTATACAGGTATGCAATGACAATATATGCAATATATTTCTTTTACAGAAATGTATATAAGTATGCGATGACAACGTAAGCAATATGTGTCTTATACAGAAATGAAAAAAGGTATGCAATGACAACATTATTATGCAATATATTTCTTATAAATAAATGTATACAGATATGAAATGACAACGTATGTATTTCTTGTACAGAAATGTATATAGGTATGAACTGACATCGTATATATATACTTATACAGAAATTTACAAATATATGGATATACAGAAATTTTGAAAAATTATATCTATATGGATGTAGTAAAGTATGATTTTTTTAACGACCCTCCCGCCTCAGCACCAAAAATAAATATCAGTTAATGGAGGTTGTATATGGATATAGATAACAAAAATGCAATATATTTATTATACCGAAAATTGCAAATATATGGATATGATTTGACAAAGCGCATATTATATTTCTTACACGAAATCTACAAATATATGGAAATTATAAGACAATGTGTCAATGTATTTCTTACAAAATGTTTTACAAATATGGATATGAGTATAGATAACAAGCAATATATTTCTTATACAGAAATTTACAAATATATGGTATAGCATGATTTTTTTAACGAGCATTCCTCCTCCCCCCATCTCAAACAAAAATATCAGTTACTGGTATGGGGAGGGGTTGTGTATGAATATATGGATATATATTTATTGTTATTATTATTTTAATGTACCAGTCAAAATGTCCTATATTTATAAATTTGCGCCGATTATTACATAAAATGTCTCCAACACACTTTGATATACAGTGCATACAATATATTCTAATACAAAAATCCACAAAATTAATATAATTATGGATATGAAATGGTAGCACGTGTAATGTATTTCGTATTTAGAAAATTACAAATACCTGTATATTGATATGAGATGACAATGTTTGTCGGAAAATAATTCTTATTGTTATTATTGTTTTAATATATCAGTCAAAATGTCCTATATTAATTAATTTGTTCCGATTATTACATAAACTGTCTCTCACACACTTTGATATACATAATTAGAAATGTACACAACTTAGTTTTATACTGCATCTTTTTTATAATTATTTAATTTTGTCCAGGTTTGTGATAGACAAAAGTTACATGGAGTTTTAAAAAAAGAAATTTTAATTTTCAGTAAAAGTTATTTAAAAAAAATCGACAGAATTATTTCTGTGACTGAAGATTTTACGAAACTGACAAATTTGTACCAGACGGTGTCCATTTCCAGCTGTTTATTTCCAAACCTATGCATACAATTATTATATTTTATCATATGGATTCACAAACATAATATATTATAGGTAAGAAATGTATGCGTATTTCACGAATATGTTTTATACAGAAATTTACAAATATCCTAATATAAATGTAATATATTTCATATAGAGAAATTTACAAATATTCTGATATGAATGTAATATATTTCATATAGAGAAATTTACTAATGCCTTGATAGGATATGACTTCACGGATATGTTTTATACAGAAATTTACAAATATCCTAATATAAATGAAATATATTTCATATACAGAAATTTACAAATATTCTGATATAAATGTGATATATTTCATATACAGAAATGTTAAAATATATGGAAATGAAATGATAAATCATACAATACACCAAAACAAAAAAATGAAAATGAACAACATTAAAAAAAAACATTTGTGGACCATTATCATTATGAAAGCTTAACTCTATTTTTTCGCAACAATTACAATTACGAATTGTATGTAATTAACTATTATTTCATGTTATGTAATAAACATTATACCAATTTGTCTTTCAGTAATAATTTAAAAAAATAAAAATAAAACAGTCAGGTGTTTTGCCACACACTGCATTTCAAACACAGACATTTATAAATATAAGGATATGGCATCACTTTGATTGCAAATACGTGGTTATGAATTGGTAAATAAATGCTATATATTTCTTAGACGGATATTTACAAATATATAGACAAAAATAACACTAATTATATATTTCATAGAAACTTACGAATGTGTAGATATGAAATTATAATGTATAAATATATTATATATGTGTATGGACATTTACAAATATATGAACAAAAATAACACTATTAATATAATTTATTTCATATACAGAAATTTGCGAAAATGTGCGTTTGAAATAACAAGACATGTAATATATTTCATGTTCAGAAATTCGCAAACACATGTATATGTGTTTGAAATGACGACATTAGTAGTATATTTCATAGGCAGAAATACGCGAATATATGCGTTTGAAATGAAAACACGAGTAATATATTTCATAGGCAGAAATTCGCGAATATATGCGTTTGAAATGAAAACACGAGTAATATACTTCATATACAAACATTGATGAATATATGCGTTTGATATCACAACACAAGTAATATATTTCCTATACAGAAATTGATGAATGAATGTTTTTGAAATGATAACACGAGTAATATATTTCATATTCAGAAATGTGTTTGAAGTGAAGATGGTTGCTCATTGCAGGTGTCCACAATGGCAGGTTTGACTCTATATAGGCATGAGCTGATAACGCAAATATATTTCATATATAGAAATGTTCAAACATGGATTTGAAATGACAAAGCACACGAAATACTTCAATTTATGAAATTTACAAATCTGCGCTTGTTAATAAACAACGAATAAAATAAATTCATCATGCGTGTTACATTTCGTATTTGATTTTTCTAGACATTTTAATTTTATTTAATATATATTATGCATTTTATATGTTGCACACTCAATTAAACATTTGTATATACATATATAAAATCAGCTATTGTTTTAAATTATTATAATTATTAAATATAAATTTTATTATTTTAATTTTAATTTAATTTTATTCTATTTTATTTATTTAGTGAGTGCGTGTGTATGTATGCATGTGTTTGTGTGTGTGTGTGTGTGTGTGTGTGTGTGTGTGTGTGTGCTTGGAGTGTCGTTAAACATAATATTTATATCTTACAATTAGGGCGTAAGTATATTAAAAAATCTATTTTAATTAAAATTCATAGTAGTGTTTATATCAAATGAATATTTCGTTTTAATTAGATGTATTTTCATAAAAAAATTACATATTTATATAATAAAAATAAACAGGTGTAAACATTAAAAAAAGAAATTACAGAAAAATATTAAATTCTGTAATAAAGTTTTAAATGTTTCAGAACAATCTAAATTTTATTAAGTTTTATATGAGAATTCAAAAATATATATTCTTTAATAATGATCAGTTCACATACACATGCTCGCGCTCGCGCGCTCGCGCGCGCACGCGCACACACACACACAATAAATAAAATAAAGTAATTTTAAATTAAAAAATTAAAAATTAAATTTAATAATAACACACATATATACACGTACACGCATACACACACATACATACACACGCGTACACGCATACACACATACACGCATACACGCGCACAATTACACGCACACGCATACACACAAACACGCACGGTTTTCTTTTAAGAAACGATTTTTCACTTCGTGTATAAAAACGGATGTATTTAGGTTCCCCACTTAATTTAAATAATTAGTATTGATAGTATCCTCGCTGGAAAATGACTTAAAAATGGGAAACCACAAAAACAAATCGCTAATTAAAACTTCCCTTTCTTTAAGACCTGTGTCCGTGCTTGTATACCAGTATATATTATAAAACAAGTAATTAAAATATAAGTATAGACATGGTACAAAATATATAACAACTGTTAATATTGCAAACCAATACAAATTTAAATAATATACTCAAGCAAAAAAGAGAAAGTATGCATGTAATTAATAATCATTTATTTTATATACCAGACGACATTCATGATAGAAATTCTGTAATTAGATAACCACACCAGTTAAGAGGAGGTGTGTGTGTACTGTAATATCATAAGTTGTGCACATACAATTTTCGATTATGGTGAAATGGTACATTAAAAAAATGTTCAATATTTCAACATGTATACTTTCTTTTTTGGTTGGGTATATAAACAGGAATAGCTAATCGAGAAGGAAACGAATCATGTCATTGACTCTTTACCTCAACACATAGCAAAATAAATCAATTGAGATAAATCTAATACAGTTTTCTATGATTTTAATCACGCACATTAATCCTGCTGGATGGGTAGTGTACACCCCTCACCCACTAATTTGTTGGATAGGGGGATGCCTATATAATTATCCGCCCAGTTTTGGCTTCGCAAAATTGAAATTAAAATGCTTAAATAATAATCTTTTGCAGTATTTCTCTTTATGATATCAATGTAACCCTTAGCAATGTGGTCTTATCGTAAATATATCAAAAAGGCATTAAAAAAAACTTTGGCGTTTCAAAAACAAAATTAGGAATCATGCCTCACCCCACCCTCGACTCCGTACCACCACTTCCAGGAAGTCCCCCGGCACCGTGCGATTGTCGTCTATGATATTACTGTTAATAAATGTATAAACTTACTATATGTAGACACAATCGTAACGCCGGGCTGTAAAATAATATTAGGTGTTAAAAGCAATAGGGCTGTATTAACGAGATAACACCGGTGATCTCAGTGTAGTTTATGTATGCAAATGAATTCTTCTAGATCTAATTCGGTTTGGTAACTGGTCACCATGTTAACTTGTCGTTAAGGAACTGTAATAGAGGTATTGTTCTTTAAAATGATGGGACACATACGGAGCTTCTGTTTCCGTTTATTAGATTTAATTTTAATCTTTTACTCAATACTTTAATGTTTTTTTTTCAACAATATGTAATATGCATTTGACAAACTATGTAGATCAGACTGTATATGACTCTTGTGAGCGAACTAGATAAGTGTTTAGACTGGGGAAACATCGGGTTGTTATGATAGTGGTGTACATGTGCAAATTCACGAACAAATACCAAGTTGCGATACATTTATTTACATACATTTTAATAGAGGTAAAGAAAAAACTCATAGAATTTATCTCGACTTATATAATTAGTTTATCTATATAAATTATATATAAATTTATATTTTTGAAAGAGGGGAGGAGTCTAAATGTGATGGGTAATGGTTAATTTCCACATCATTCCACTAGTAAAATGTAAAAAAAAAATTGTTCAGTAATATGTAATATGCATTTGGCAAACTATGTACATTATATATTTATTTCATGCAATATATATTATGGGATGTGATATAATTATGTATTCCACATGTCTGCTGTGTTAATAACTAAGTAAGTAAATAAATAAAAATAATATACTAATTAATTAAATAATTAAATTAATTAAGTAATTTAATAAATAAATAAATAAAGGTTTACATAATTATTATCTTTTCTCAGAATAGATATGTACATATTATTTTACAAAAAAATTATGGTTATCAAAAACAGGTAGAATTTATTCAAATACAAATACAAAATAGTTCATTCAACCTACAAAGCCTCCAGCCCACAATACGTCTAGTTTTCTAAGCTGCAAGCATGGCATATAGCCAAGTTTTCATACTATATATATATATATATATATATGCCATATTTGTAACTGCAATATTCCTAGTATACAAATAGGTCCACTCATACCATCATTATGTTCCATATAGGTGTTTTTTTAATTCATAATCTTTTATACATGCATACTACAATTTGAGAATTTCGTAACATATATCTATTAATTTCTTATTGATTATAGCTATATTTTTTTTCAACGTTATACACTCAAGTTTACATGCCATACTTTTAACTGCACTATTCATTTCACATAAATGGGCATACATACAATTATTATGTTCAATATATATTTTAAATTCATAGTCTAATTGGAGAATTTCGAAACACATGTCCATTATTTTCTTATTGTATACAGCTTAATTTAAAAAAAAAGGTTATCCAGTCACTCGACACATAACATTATTATGTTCCATATGCATGTATATTTTTAATTCATAGTCTAATTGGAGAATTTCGTAAAATGTATCCATTAGTTTCTTATTGTATACAGCATAATTAAGAAAAAAGTTATTCACTGAAGTTTTTATACTGTATAAACATCTCATACTTTTAACTCCAATATTCTATGTATACCAATGGGTACAGCATACTATTATTATGTTCAATATAGTAACTGATTGTATATCTTACACGCATACTAAAATAGGAGAATTTGATTTCGTATATCCATTGCTTTTTTAATGTGTAAATCTAAATTTGTTTATGGAATACAGTTTTCATACTATATAATATTATACATGTTATACATTCAATTCCAAAGAATGTAAATTGGTACAAATATACCATTATTTTTAATTAATGGTATACCCTACATGCATACTAAAATTGGAGATATTTGTAAAATATCCATAGCTTTCTTAATGTACACCGCTAAAATGTCCGTAGTAAAATTATTTTCAAACAGAAAAAGGTGCATATTATTCTAATATGTGGGATTTTGAAAACAAAATTTCTTGCTAAAAATGTCTTAAGTCACCATAAACAGGACTTACGAAGATAAAATTAATTTCATCTTCTATATTACTGCCAGCATTACGTGTATATTTATTCTGTTTTCTCTAGTAATACAAAACCTACAAACTAATTCAAGTTCTATGTTATGTAAAGAACAACTTAAATTTACTAATGCATGTAGACTGCCGATTGATTCAAAATGTGTGAATATCTTTCTATTATTGTGACTCATGCAACCATTGTTATTCTATTCTGAATTATAAAATCTTTCATTTTCTGTCCTCTCCTTCTTCAAGTTCTAGGTTGTGGGTAGAATAACGTAAACTTGCTAATGTGTATCTGATGGAATATTAAAAGTAAGTAAAATTTGTTATTACATGATTATTATTATCATCATCATCATCATCATCATCATCATTCATCATGATATTTAAATTTAAGTAATCTTCATTAATCCTTCTGTTAAAAATTGTAATTCATGATTTCATTAAAAAAATATACTACAACTTTATCATATTTTAAATACAACTTATTATTTACTATATAAACTGAAGTGAATTATTGCATGGAATAACAGACAACATTAGAATATAACAGTTTCTAAAATTTAAAATATTTATTCATAAACTAATTTATTGATATATGGAAATATTAATTAATATTTATATAAACTGCAGAATTTGAAAAAAATAGCCTCTAAATTTAAGAACAGATCGAAAAACCGATAACCATACCATACAGTATATCACCCATATATAGATACTTTTAAAATGACTCGAGTTTTATTTTAATATTAAATATTAATTATGAATAATAATAGGTTTAAAAGCTAAAACTGAAACACTCTACTATAACCTCTAAATTGTTATTTCACTTACAGTATTTCGTAATGATTTAAATTAAATTCTATAGCATATTTATAATATTCAATGTAATTAAGATTAAAATTCAAAATAATATTACACCTAACAATTATATCACCTAACAATTAAAAAATGATTTCTTTCGTTAATATCTATATATTCACTCAGTCATCCGGCGCAAGGTTACAATGGTTTGAGCAGAAAGTAGTACCGGGTACGACCGTACTGCACTTCTCATTTGCATAGTTTCCAGACAAGTGCAATCGAAAATGTCTGGTTCAACCTTTCCGTATTTTACCGAAGTTCGCCGAACGTGTGTCGTGTAGTTCGGAAGATAGCGGAATAGTCAGAAGTTCGGCGATAAACTTGTAAAACAACAATTTATTGGATTGTACCAGGTTGTCATGTGGTTAAATATTGTTAATGGAAGGAATATACATTTACATGTGAGTTAAAAATACTGAATTTTATTTGCTATATTTCTATTTCGTTTCTTTATAATTTATAAATTGGAAAGTGTCTGTTGATGCACAGCAGTCAGTATTTGAATGTGAATCGGTTCGAGACTTACCTTATTACTGGTTGACATTCGATCATAACAGCACGACAATAGCAACAGAGAATAATAGCCACATCTATCGTCATATATATATATATATATATATATATACGTTTCACAGGTGTTAAATATTTAAGAAAAATAACGAGAAACAACAACAACAACATAATAATAATAATAATTATTGTAATCATCATCATTATTATTAGTTTTATTATTATTATTTTACAAACAACAAAAAACAATTCACAATCTTAATGATAATCAAATAAACAATGGAATCTACATATTCCTGATGATATGTAAGGACATACATATAAATTATTTTATTTTCTATATACATTTTTTATATATTATTTGTGCTATACTAGAAACTGTTATACAAAATATAATGATAATAAATAAATGAATTACTACATGATATAAGTATTGTTATTCTGTTATTGTGATATTATTCTACATATTTCAAATTTAGTTAGACTATGAACAAAAGGTATGCTTGATATATTATAATAATCTTGGAATAATAAAGCTTTAATAAATATAAGTTGCAGAAACATTGATGAGAATGTTAAAAAGAAAATAGACAAAATAAAATAGAGGAATTCTAAATTGAATTTGAACAGACGTTTGTTGCATGCTACAAGTTGATTATTCCAGTCAGTACAGTGTTATTTCATATGTCTAAGAGAATATGAACTCCAGCTATGTCTTGATATAATATTATTATCTAATTAGAATAATAAAGGTTGGGAAAACATATGTTCATGAAACTTTGAGGAACATGTTCCACTGTTTAACTTTAAAATATACAACAAACAAACACCCCCCCCCCCAAAAAAAAACCCAGTGGAATTCTAAAAATAATTTTAACACACATTTGATGAGGTTTTATTTTTTATTTAAAAAACACAACAAAACAAAAATACCAAAACAAAAATAAATAAATTAAAATAACAAAAACACACCTTTCTTGTTTACTAGATGTTAATCGTTTTAGTCATTACAATTTTAATTCATATATTACGTCAGTATATAATAGTTTGTGAGCCTCTGTGGTCCAGTGGTAGAATATTGGACTCAAAACCTGTTGGAGGCTGGGACACACTTGACTACGTGTCAGAATAACTAAATGTTTGACATCCAATAGCCAATGATTAATATATCAATGTGCTCAAGAGATGTCATTAGAAATATTTTTGAGAAGAAATATTGTACAGAAATTGATAATAAAGTAGTTTCACAGATAAATAGATTTGTTTCAATATGTAACTGAACTTTATTATACATTGTCGCGTGATGATTTTATAACATATTGTGTTTCTGTAAAATAGAGATACTACACAAAACAAGATTTTTTAAAAATGGAAATGAAAAGAAAAACAACAACACAAAGCAATAACACCAGGAATGTGCATTTGTACTTCATTAAAAGTGGCTATTCTATATTTTAATTAAGTCAAAACATAATTGTACAAAACTAATATATATTCACTTAATAGTATATTTGCGTACGTGTATGTTTATTTATTTATTATTATTATTTTTATATATAATAATGCATAAATTATTATTTTCACTCAAAGCTTTATAGAATATTTCGTTTGTTGAATGTTGTTTGTATTGTGTTTCAAGACTTATTCTGTAACGTTCCAACCAATGATCCACAACTGGTTCATCAAAGGCCGTGGTATGTGCTGTCCTGTATGTGGGACAGTGCATGCAAAATACCTTTAGCTGCTTATCAGAAAGAGTAGCCTATGTGGGGCAGCGGGTTTCCTCTAAATAAATATATCAGAATGACCATATGATTGACGTCCAATACCCGATGATAAGATAAAAGTAAATGTGCTCTAGAGCCGTCATTAAATAAAACAAACTTTACTTTTCTTAAATTTATTCTGTAAGGTAATGAATTAGGAATCCACAATTCCAACATTACCAATGAATTTTGGGGTAATAAATAAAGTTTAAAAAAAGTAATATATATGGTTTATTTCCGTGAAATGTTAAACATTAAAATCATAAAACTAAAGTGATTTCAATGATAATAAGAAATTACAATTATATAGTGATTTTAATTAATAGTTAAGTAAACATCAAAATTAAGAATACCAGCTGAATTCGGGCTATAGGAAAAGCAACGAAACCACAACACTATCAAACAACAACAACAACAACAACAACAAAAAAGAAACCAACAATTACCCAACAATAACAACCGCCAACAAGAACATTGAGGTGATAAATATAACAAAATATTATAGAACTATTATGGAAATATAGAAAAATACGTACTGTGAATACAAGAAGACCTGGTCAGGATTTTAGATATGGGGGGTGGGGGGTCCAAATGTGAAGGCAATGTTTAATTTTCACGTCCTTCCACTCGTAAAATATTTTTAAAATACGAGAAAAGGTGGGTTTGGCGGACTGGACCCCCTTATATTCGCTACTGCTGTTTACTAGTAAATGCAATAATTTACAACTTCAATCATTTACATGTAAATGCGAATTTTGTTTACTTTTTGTTTCTCGTTTCGTTTTCATTAATTTTTACACAGTTTATTGTATGCAAATATATTTATTTTATACGTTTGGGACACCCAGCTTGTTGAAGAAAAACTATTTCCTCCGCATCATCATCCATTCTTCACCCACCCCTGTTTTTCTCTCCTGATATATAATTGTTTTTCCTTTATCCTACCATTTGTAATCTTTCATTAATACCTTTTCCACCCATAGATCCCAAGAACAATCTTTCTTTAACCGATCACATTTGTATGCATGGTCCTTTAAATCTATTTGTATTATGTGTATATGTTTGTAAATCAGTGGCGGATCCAGAAAATTACACGAAACAGAAATATTTCAACATGCATAGTTTCTTTTTCGGTTGAGTATATATTGTTTTATAAAACTGCATGACAGAATAGCACTGGATGACAAAGTTCATTCTACTCGCCTAGTTGTTCTGTTTTCTGTAATTATTGTTTAATGTTATTCTTAACTATATGTTTAATACAGAAACAATTATACAGTCTACAGCTTGACTTCAGTGTATTATTATAATTTTATTATATACAATATTACAAAGGAGCAAATGAGATCAAATAATTCTTCATCAAAAGCAACACAGCCACGAAAGTATACAAAATTGTCATAATTACCTGTTTGACAAAGCAAAGTTTATTAGTCATCATTGAGAATACTTTGAAATTGTAATGAATATTTTTATTTATTGTTATTATTATTGTTTTTTAAATTTATTATTATTTTAGTTTTTGGTTGATTTTTTGTTGTTGTTCTGGGGTGTGTTTTTTTTGGTGAGGAGGTGGGGAAGGATGGAAAAGTGTAACTTATGATTAATTATATACTCTCTGTTCATCTGCTCTACGATATTAACGCCGTTAAAACTTTATAAAATTAAATTGAATTGTGTCAAGGTTTACACTAGCTTCGTATGTATAATTACAATTTTGTGATTTATTCGTTAAATCTTAAAAAAAAAAAAAATTGGAACGAAGAAAGTCATCAAATTTAAATTATATAATCATGTATTTTTTGTTTTTCTTATGATTATTTTATTTTTCCGTATTAGAATATATTACTAGAAATTTAATCTATTTTGAAATCAACATCACATCATTTTTTTCTAAGATCTATTAGGGAAACTGCCGTAAGTCGTTTCGTTCTTGATATCCTTATGAAAAGGTTTCCAATCTAATGTTCGTCTCTGAAATCGTTTTTTGACTGAATCTTCATCTTAACCAAATAATAGTTTTAATAGAGAATACAAAATTATTTGCTTGTTGTTGAGTTTTTATATTTTTTATTTCTAAGTACTTTTTGACGAAAACGTATTACTGGTTTAGCTCAAGTTGTAAGGGTTGGTTTCATGTAGGTGATGATTGCAGTAGGTGATGATGTGTGTGAGGTTGTCTGGTTTCATGTAAATGATGATTGCAGTAGGTGATGATGTGTGTGAGGTTGTCTGGTTTCATGTAGGTGATGATTGCAGTAGGTGATGATGTGTGTGAGGTTGTCTGGTTTCATGTAAATGATGATTGCA
>JAULBS010110493.1:0-15137 GCA_032355785.1 Symmetromphalus regularis | reverse complement strand
TAATTGTTATGATCAGGTCAGCTTCAACCACAATCTAGGTCTCAACCATGGCCTTAAGACCACAGTGTAATTGTTATAATCAGGTCAGCTTCAACCACAATCTAGGTCTCAACCATGGCCTTAAGAACACAGTGTTATTGTTATTATCTCCTCCTTAAATTCTATTACATGTATTTCAAGAAAAAATTCCATATAGTGGAGCACTGGGGACTAACTTTTTAAACAAAACCCAAGTATTCATTGATTTTTATCTTATCAACAGCTATTGGACATCAATCATATGGTCATTCTGACACTGCTGCCACATAGGCTACTCTTTCTGAAAAGCACCATTTTTTATATGCACTGTCCCACAGACAGAACAGCACATACCATGGCCTTTGATGAACCAGTTGTGAACCACTGGTTGGAATGTAAAATAGCCCCAACTGCAAATGGTTCCACTGAGAAGGATGGATCAAGGTGGATCACAGGTGGATCAAGTATTTAAATGCACTGTGATGTGGGGGTTTGAAACTCATGGGTATTAAACTTCTTTTTAAGCATTGTTTTGCTATTTGACTGGTTTAGAAATATTATTTCCCTAAAAACTAGTCTGTATATGCTAAAACTGCTAAATTGAAAAGATGTTTCACAAAACATCCTATGCCCAAGCAAAATTTGTTTAAACTGAGATAAAAATAAATTGCATGCTTCGTGTACTGCACAAGGTTACGTGTGAAATGTTTATCCTAAAATGATGTAAGTTCCGTTATATCACCGACACAACCCAGGCGTATATCTCAAATCTTGACATCAAACATCCATTTTATTTTATTATCTTCATTCTTCCAAATTTAAAACTAGTTTTGTTTAAAAAAATAAACTTCATTTGTTGTGTGTTAGCGAGTACTCTTTATTTTTTTCTAAGACGGATGTTTACAACAAAATACAAAATGGTTGATGGCAGTTTGAGAAAACGCAACATACATTATTTGCCCTTGCTAGACTATAAAAAAAAGATATCTAACATCAAAGCTGTTTTATCATCAATACCGTGGCTATATTTATTCATCAACCTCCAACCATTTGCTTTTTTTATTTTATCAGAATGAACACAGATGCCTACGCTCACCATGGCAGGAGCGGCGTTGCTAGTACAGACAGCTTCTTCATTAATAGTAATCTTACCATATATTCTCATACAGATTGCACAGAATGATAGCAAAATAGTGTTGTTACCCCATAGTGTGTGAAATATAGACAGGCAAATATACTACTCAAAAATATTTAAGGGTTACATAATGGTTTTAATTTAAAAAAAAAAAATTCCCACAGGAACCCTGTTACAAAAAGAAACCTGTCCCCCAACCAAGGTGATATTAAAGGACAGTTACATAATATTTTTATTAGTAATTAAAAAAAAAAAAAAAAATTTTTTTTTAAATTATGTAACCCTTAAATTCTTTTGAGAAGTATATTTGCCTGTAGCCTTATTTCGATTAGCATTTCATGATTTATATTGCTGTATATTGGTATATGAACTAAATGTAGGATGAAAATTACAAAAATCTATGCATGGTCCCCACAAAATATAATCTATATTTGTTTTGTAAAAAGTAAAATGGTATCATATGTGGCCAAATTTACCTGCCCATGGGTTGTTTGTTTGAATTCAGGATGCACAAATTCTGCACATATATTCCACAATAAGTATAGGTTGTGTTTATGTACCTTATATTTGAATTTCGAATATGGTACTCAAAACTGAGCAGTTAAAAGATAGGAAGGTGCACTGCATGTTTATAAAATTGGCCAAGTTAAAGAAATCTTGCCTAGTGCCTAAGAAGATAAAAAGATAATATATTTATTTGTACTATCAAATTATCTATCATAATTCATGAACCGTAAAATGTTTTGAGGTGTATACATACAAATGTAAATGAGACAATTTGTAACTACAGAAATATATGTTAGCCTATAATTTATATAATATAAACAAAACAACAGTTATAAGGATTAAAGTCATAGTTCTATTGCCATTCAAATTCAGAGAAATGTTGGGTGTTTGTTTTGTTTTTGGTTTTTTTTTTAGGACACCGCTACAGCACATTGATTTATTAATCATTGGAAATATTTGACAAAGCCTAAAATTGAGAACATTCAGACAAATTCATGATGGCAATTGCTGTCACTAAATCATCTTGCTATCTCACTGTGATGGCTACTTTAAGAAAATGATCATACTGAATAATATATTTATATTTTTGTGATGCCAGTACAATGCTTCTACAAATCACTTTTAAAGTAGCTTTTATAACGGCATTGCTAATTGCTGTAAATTTTAGGACTGGTTATATGCAATACAGAATCCAAGGGGATGTTGATGATTGTTGGTGTAGAAATATTTGTTTAATGATCATCTCCCCATCCCCATCCAGCACAAAAATTATTGACTATTGGGTGTCATTCTGTGGTTAAATGATAAATATTTTAGAATAAACCAGTGTAAAGAGCTAATCTACAATATGTTAAACTACATGTAGGCCTATCTGTAATAATAATACCAATATAATGATAAATATTTCTCCAAATATATACTGATTATTGTAAAATGTGTAGAGTATGTGTACATTTTAATAGATTATCTCTAAAGCTCACTGTTTACAGGTATTCTGTAACAAAGAGGGTTTACCTGACTTCTTAACCCTGTTTGTTACTTAATTCATTTTTATCAGTACTTAGTAGATTGGGAGGTGAACAGTCTAACTTGATGAAAATTTACATTTTACTTTGACAAGGAAAGGAATGAAGTGGTTGTTTAATGACACTCCAGCACACTGTTTATTCAACTGCTATTAGGTATTTTACATCTTCTGGTCTTCGGAAGAAACCTGCTACCATCACATAGAGTAACCTTTCTAATTAAAATGGTGTTGGAATGAAATTTATATTGGGGTGGGTGGGTTGCTCCCATTTCTGAACATCAGAATTTGCAGGTAATGCTTCAGTGGTTAATAAGGAACATATTTTATTAGTGTTTTTGGGGGGCCTGCAGCCAAAACAGGCCCTCCGGCTCCAATGCCCCTGAATTACCAGGAAAGGATATTTCATATGGCCTTTCCCGTAGTCAGGACAGCTAAGACAATTGATAAATCATTTGTGGACCACGGACTGGTGCAAGTGGTATACATTTACCCACTGAGTATTGTCCAGCACTCTCTCTAGGTTGGTGGCAATACTGAGATTAAAAATATCAGGCCTCAACTCAGATTTGATCCCAATACCTACCAGCCTTGAGTTTAACTGTAACCACTACACAACCAAGGAGGGTTTTTAATTGGAAGGCACCTTTCTTAAAAGTGAGGTTTTTAAATTTAAAATTTATTGTAAAACTATATTTAAAGGATTATAGAATAGGGTTAATTAATTTCATGCAAAATGTTTCTTAAAAGCAAACTTTCCCTTGATTTTGTATCTTTAGGTTGTAAAGCATTTATGGTAGCCATCTTGGATTTGGAGTACAGAAACATTTCTACCCTAATTTGTTATAATCTTTTTATCACCCTAATACAAAATCCATTGACAGTTTGATTTTAACAAAAAACTGAAAAAGAGTTTTTTTTTTAATGACATAATACCCTATGCTATTCAGTTTGGCAAGCTTAAAAGGTTTTTAAAAAAAATAGAAATTAAAGAAGCTGTTCAGACTTAGACTTAAATGTTTAGATTATCACACTCCATGGTCCAAAGCATGTGCAAAGGAACCTATCACCTTAATGGCTGCTTTGTAATTATTTTAAAAATTGAGCTGACAGTAGTTTGTAGAAGGTGGCATCATACCAAATCATGTGATTCTCAGGTCAGAGTTCGAGGTGCTCCATCAAATCTATCTAAAATGAATGAAACCTCAAGTGTGATTGGTAGATATATTAGGCAGTGGGTATTTTGTAAATACTATGGCATATACTCTGTAATTTCATTATATTTTTATTTAGCAGAATAATTATTACGTCAGTGACACTTGGTACTTGTTGATACTTGAAGTGTCAAAAAAATTGCATTATATACTGGCCCAATGGTTTGAAAATTTTCTTCTATTACTTTTAACGAGAAATGTTACTATGGTCATCAATGGGATTTTATTCGGTACAGTGATATTGGAAAGGAAACTATTATTTAACCCAGTCTGTTGAGCTTTTGGATTGGCTGGAAAGTAGTGAGTGCACAAAGTTGAAATAAACCTACCTATGTACATGTGGCACACATTGGACAGGTGTAGCAGTTTGTGGTTTAGCAAGTAGCATCATGTGTGTACCAAAGTTTAAAATGTACTAAACTTTTAACAGAGCATAAAATAGGGCAAACCCTGCATTTGATGAGAGCAGTTGTTGTTATAAAATTTCAACTGTAATAAATGCATGGAATTTTATTTAATGTGCCAAGTATCCTTGTGCTTGAAACATTTAACTGGGAGGAGTGTGGGGCGGGGCACATGCCCCCCAACTTTTGAGCCTTTTTTTTTACACATTGTTTGTCATTGTAACCAAAATCTGATATAGAGTTTGTACCTGATCTTTCAGTGCCCCCCTCCCCCTCCCCCATTCCCAAACTCATTCATACGGGCCTATTATTGGATACTAAATTAGATTTTTCCTCATCAATCCTCTGTATTCAGCACATCCATACCTATATTGGTAATTTTCTTTTAATTTTTTTATTTTGTACTAAAAATTAGCACCTATCATTATACATCAATATGATTAAATCTTTTTTTAAAACGAATAACAGTTCGTATGTTTTCAGAAAGATAACTGATCTGACCCCCTCCTCCCACCAGCTATTGATCCAAAGATAGACTGTTTTGATGATGTTGCTATTTATAAGAACAAAGCTAACCTAACCCAAATCCTAATTTAATGATAAGATTAAATTTACTAGAAAAAAAATTAATTAAATAGACTGTTATGAAAGGGATCTGGGTGAATA
Organism: Symmetromphalus regularis; assembly: GCA_032355785.1. Taxonomy (NCBI): domain Eukaryota; kingdom Metazoa; phylum Mollusca; class Gastropoda; order Neomphalida; family Neomphalidae; genus Symmetromphalus; species Symmetromphalus regularis. The sequence continues at coordinate 10,169 of JAULBS010110493.1, read as the reverse complement.
TTTTACCATGTTTTCTTGCCAGCTGTTTCTTCTTGCAAATCATGTTCAATTTTGTTCAGCTCATTTCATTGGGTTTTGCATGGCAATACATGTACTAATTTCTTCAGTCATTGTCAAGTTTACAGGGGGTGCTTGACTTTCTTCCTTGTGTATCCATTTCAGTAGCAGATCCAGAGGGGCAGATGCAAGAATTTTGGAAACAGGATCTAAAGATCTAAAGATTTTTAATATTGAATGATGATCCAAAGTTACTACCAAATTATAAAAGGAAAAAATAAAAATCGACAAAAAAAACATTGTTTTTCAAATAGGGAAGGTCTTGATCCATTGGACCCATCCTCCCCTCATCTCCCCCTGGTTCTGCCTACAATAATCATCATAAACACAGTTGTTAATTGTCAGATAATTGGAAAAATTATCGAAACCTCAATCTACAAACCTTAAGGTCAAAATAGGGTATTACATCAAACTTCATTTTAATCACTGACCCATCATGTCATGAAGTAAAATAAAAGTTAAGTTTTTTTTTATTTAACTAAGCCTTTAGAGCACATTAATGTTTTATCTGACATATGTCTTTTAGAGGAAACCTGCTGCCACCACATAGGCTAGTCTTTCCTATATGCAGCAAGGGATCTTTTATATCCACTTTCCCCCTGACAAGACAGCACATACCAAGGACTTTGGTGAACCAGTTGTGGACCATTGGTTGGAATGGAAAATGTAAAAAGGTTCATGTCACGAAGAAGTCTCTGGATAATTCAGTTCAGTTTTCTTTTATTATATTTACACTATTATTTGCTGCTCAGTTCTTCTCTGTTGGAAGAGTTATGTATATACTATGACAAACCATTTAACAATTTGTTCTCCATAAGCAAATTAAGCCTAACCTATGCCACCAGCGTCTAGTACAATAGTTGATACTGTAAACAAGTTTATTGACAGATGGAAATCACCGGTATCAATGGATGCCCCTAAGACTTGGGTGAGCCACAGAGTGTGGAGGAATTACTATTAAAGAACCAACAGACTGTAGGACTGATCTCCAGAGACCAAATGGGTATAGGTTTCGTAAGCAAAGTTCAAAGCAATATGTTGCTTCTATTTTAGTGAAAACACCCCAGGTTTTTATTTCCACACACTGGCAGGCAAACAAGATGGGTGTCCCATATAGCAGAATCACCATGGAAACGAACAAATGCAGAAATCATCAGGTTGATGGTAGAGATTAGAGGAAGTCAGTGATGTGATTGCAAGGTTCCAATACACTTTTAACTGGAATAGGCATGAGAGAAATGGAGCTCGGAAGTAGAGCGTCTATCTTTTAACTGGAATAGGCATGAGAGGAATGTAGCTCGGAGGTAGAGCATCTATCTTTTAACTGGAATAGGCTTGAGAGGAATGTAGCTCGGAGGTAGAGCGTCTATCTTTTAACTGGAATAGGCATGAGATGAATGTAGCTTGGAAGTAGAGCATTTATCTAAGGTGTGATGGGTTATTGGATCGATCCCCTTTAGTTCATTCAAGGGATATTTTTTATTCAGAGTCCACCCAATGTATGATAAATCCTTAGATCAATCTACTTTAATCAGATCAATTCCCATCAGTGGATCCATGGGCTAGCTTTTTCTCATTCCAGCCTGTGGTCCACAACTATTGTAATGAAGGCCATGGTTTTTGCTGTTCTCTGTGGGAAGGTGCCTGTAAAAGACCTCTTGCTGCTAGTTGGAAAAAGTCTTTATATGTGTCTGGTATAAAAAAATTTTTTACAATAAGTGCCAATACTTGAGGTTTCTTGGTTTAAAGTTCACATTTTCAAAAAAGAATTCATGCCCTTTTTGAGTTTCAGAAAAAGTTAAATTTTGGCAGTTGAAAGTTCACCTTTGCAAAAAGAATCCCCCTCTCTCCAGTAAAAAGTCAGTAAATGTATCAGATATGAGTAGGTGAGTTAAGGTTTCTTGGTTTTAAAAATTGTAAAATTTTGCCTGTTGGAAGTCATCCACCTTTTCAAAAAGAATCCCCCCATCTCCATTAAAAAGTCAGTAAATGTGTCTGGTATAAGTTGGAGAAGTAAAGTCCAATACTAGAGGTTTTCTGGCTTTAGAAATTTAAGTTAAATTTTGCCTGTTAGTTTGTATTGTTCTCTGTGGGCAGATGCCTATTAAAGAATTCCCATTCTATTCAATAAAAAGTCGGTAAATATGTCTGGTATAAGTAAGACAGGTAAAATGCCAATGTCAATGCCAGAGGTTTCTTGGTTTTAGAAAAAGTTAAATTTTACCTGTTTAAAGTCCACCTATTCAAAAAATAATTCCCTCTCTTCAATAATAGTCAGTAAATGTGTCTGGTATAAGTAAGATAAGTGAAGTGCCATTGCAAAAGGACAATTTTTTTTTAATTTAAATCTATAAAACAGAATCAATACATGCTTTGGTTTTGGAAATTTAAGTTAAATTTTGGCTGTTGTTTTGCTTGTTGAAAATCCATCATTTCAAAAAGACACTCCCCCACTCTCTCTTCATTAAAAAGTCAGTAAATGTGTGGTATGAGTAGGTGAGTCAAGAGCCAATGCTAGAGGTTTCTTGCTTTTAGAAATTTAAGTTAAATGTTGCCTGTTGAAACATCACCTTTTCAAAAAGACACTCCCCCTTCTCTCTCTTCATTAAAAACTCAGTAAATGTCTGGTATAAGTAGGATAAGTGAAGTGCCATTGCAAGAGGTTACTTTTTTAAAATTTAAATCTATAAAACAGAATCATTACATGATTTGGTTTTAGAAATTTCAGTTAAAGTTTGGCTGTTGTTTTGCCTGTTGAAACTTCACCTTTTCAAAAGACACTCCCCGCTCTCCATTAAAAAGTCAGTAAATGTGTCTGGAATAAGTAGGATAAGTAAAGTGCCAATGCTAGAGGTTTCTAGGTTTTAGAAATTTAAGTTAAATTTTGCTTGTTGTTTTGCCTGTTGAAACTTCACCTTTTCAAAAAGACACTCTCCCCTTCTCTCTCTTCATTAAGAAGTCAGTAAATGTGTCTGGTATAAGTAGGATAAGTGAACTGCCATTGCAAGAGATACTTTAAAAAAAATTTAAATCTATAAAACAGAATCAGTACATGGTTTGGTTCTAGAAATTTCAGTTAAAGTTTGCCTGTTGTTTTGCCTGTTGAAACATCACCTTTTCAAAAAGACACTCCCCGCTCTCTCTCTCCCTCTTCATTAAAAAGTCAGTAAATGTGTCTGGTATAAGTAGGATAAGTGAAGCGCCATTGCAAGAGGTTACTTTTTAAAAATTTAAATCTATAAAACAGAATCAGTTCATGCTTTGGTTTTGGAAATTTCAGTTAAATTTTGGCTGCTGTTGAAACTTCACCTTTTCAAAAAGACACTCCCCCCCCCTCTCTTCATTAAAAAGTTAGTAAATGTGTCTGGTATGAGTAGGTGAGTTGAGTGCCAATGCTAGAGGTTTCTTGGTTTCTACCCAGGGCAATCTCCGTGAGACAACTGTTTGTCTGGGAATGCATGTGCATGATCCAATAGATAATTGTGTAATGCACCAAGTCTGCGCGCCATGCCCTCCTGGGTGGTGTTCGCCTGTGAACATGCATGATAAGGTTCAACATACCTTGGCAGACTTTAACTGTTGTTATTTCCCTTGCAACCTGTCACTATTGTTTGTTGATGTACAGTCGTCATCATTTTAGATTCTTATATAAGTCTCATATTTGAAACACTCAGTCAGTTTCAATGTTACGTGAAGCAAACATAATAAATGTTAATATATATAATAGTATTTGACCATAAGAATGTTAATATTGTGGTTAAATTTAACCATAAGAATGTTAGTACTGTGGTTAAATTTGTTTATTGTCTGATGGATTAAATTTACGGAACCTAGAAGAGTCAGGTGTTATTGATAGCGACCTCTGTGATGGATGACCAAAAGAAGACTCAGTCTTTGTGAACAATTTGTCAGAAGTGATTTCATAAGAAGGAAATGATTGTTTGTTTAATGACACCCCAGCACTTTGGTTAATTACTGGAGTGAAACTCACAGTATTTGTGACACATGGTCTTCAGAGGAAACCCACTACTGGATTATTGTTTCTAGTTAACAGCAAGGGATCTTTCCCAGAACAGAACTGAAGAGGATCTTTTTCTCTCTATGCCAGCATTCGATGACATAAGAGGAATACAAAATATTACAGTTCTAAAGAAAGACAGTCAAGATGACAGGACTGATATGTAACAATATGTAAAAAAATCTCACAGACAGGATAGCACATACCATGGTTTTTGTTACATCAGTCATTGACCACTGTCTGGAATGAGAAAGAAATAGCCCAGTACTTTACTTAACTACTAGCTATTAGGTGTGAAATTCACAACATTTGTGACACATGGTCTACAGAGGAAAACCACTATTGGATTATTGGTTCTAGATAACAGCGAGGGATCTTTCCCACAGACAGGATGACACATACCATGGCCTTTGTTACACCAGTCATTAACCACTGCCTGGAATGAGAAAGAAATAGCCAAATGGTTCTACTGGAGGAGTTCGATCTGATGATCCATAGCCCCTCAAAGCTCTACCATTGAGCTACATGTATATCCTACATCTTGCTTTAATGAAATCTGCACCTCGAGTTGCAGGTGAACATTCCGGTGAATTATTTCTGCAGGTGATTTTTCTGTGATGGTGTATAAGTAGCAATACAGTTATGTCTTGAGGTAATCAACAACATCTGTCCATTGTTCAGTGTAGCTGCACCAGCAAGTTGTACAAACTGACGCAATCATTTCACCTCAAGCAAAATTATGGTAAGGAGATTTAATTATCATGTGGTATTCCAGCTTGTAATGAGATTTAATTACCATGTGGTATTCCAGCTCATAATGAGATTTAATTACCATGTGGTATTCCAGCTCATAATGAGATTTAATTATCATGTGGTATTCCAGCTCATAATAAGATTTAATTACCATGTGGTATTCCAGCTCATAATGAGATTTAATTATCATGTGGTATTTCAGATGATAAGTGCTGTGTGCTTAGAGTTGGCTGAGAGCCAATCATTGGCTAAGATGATGGTCACCCTGTTTGATTCTTCATACAATGCATTTTATTCCCCTTGTCTGGTTTTCAATCTATGCCACTTTGGTTAATGTTATAGGGAGACAGCCCACATAAGAGGAAAATAAGCTGGGTTTTATTTTAATATACTTAACCAAAAAAGAAAGTATGCTTTTTGAAATAATTAAATTTTTATTATAATCATTACAGTTTAAAGGTGTCTCATTGGTCAAGCCATTGGCAATGAGCTTGTTCATTTCTTGATGAATGTAACATGACATCATCATGGAACTTCTTTTGAATAGCTGTGTTTACAAACTGTATTCACTGACCTTATTAACATTACAACATTAAATATTTGTTCTTTAGTTTTCTTGAGTGTTATTTTGCAATACTTCCTCAAAATAAATGAAAATAAAATATGAACTTGTTTGTGTAATTACTAAAAATGTATGTCCCAAATTTAGTTATGAGGATTGTCTATTATTTCTTTTAGATTCATCAGGGTATGAACAAAAACAACCCATCTGCAAACTTTTGTGCGAATGGCTTTGCCAATTCACACAGTTAGCAGATGTTGTTACCAGGGGTTGAACAATTATTTTAAAACACTCTTGCCCACGGGAAAGTCAGATTTGCCTTTTTACTTGCCAACAGTATTTTTTTTGCTTGCCCATCCAAAATGCACTAAGCGAATACACTAAAATATGTTTCATGTATAGCTATATATACATAAGGAATGTGGTCATTGTAAATTTAATCCATTGAAAGTTTACTTGCCCACGGGCAAGTCAGATCTTGCAGATCAGTTGCCCGACCATCAAATTCCACTTGCCCTGGACAATAATATTTTTCAACCCCTGCATACCCTGATGAATCTAAAAGAAATATAAAAGACAATCCTTAAATATTTAATATTTTTAATGTGCTATTTCACCGTAATCAAAAACCACCGTGTTTATGTGTATGTGTGTGACATTACTGAACAAACACACCTAAATGGTGTGGTTGTCTAATTCCAGAATTTCTTCATGAATGTTGTCTGGTTTACATGCATACTTTCTTTTTTGATTGAGTATATAATAAGAAAATGATAATGTCAAATCATTATAATACAACTGTTCTTGCTATGTAATAGCCAATATTTATTTTTTTGTGTTGTAGGGGTCATTAAACAAGCATACCATTCCAACAAGGCAGTAGTTGTATAATGTTGACCATTATAAATAGAATACATTGTGGAGACTATTGGCATATTTCTAATAAAATTTAGTTTTTCTTAGATATGAGTGGCCATTTATTATTACTATTATTATTATTATTATCATCATTATATATATATTTTTTTCACATTTCACAGGGAAAAAGGAAAAGCGGTCTACATGACCCAGGAGATTTATTTTTTTCATAATCTGAAAGTTTGAAACTGTTTAATCATTATTGAATGTTAGACAAATGGTACTGGTGTGTTTCTCATGTTTTATCTTTGTTTTGTAGGTTACTGTGAACCAGGGGACAGTTGCTGGCTGCAGGGTGAGCCACCTTTCTTCAGGAAACGAAACCAACATTGCTCTGAAACATTACCATTTTATATCACTGGTGAGTTTCTTTCTTATTTTATTTATTGTAGCCAAATATTATGTTTCATTTTGAAAAAAAAATCCTACTGTTGAATACAATTTTTTTATATAGGTCACAGATAATACTATTTACATAAATAACCAGACAAATATTACAACCAATGACATTCAAAGTTTATTTTACTCCTTATAACTTCCTGTTGCATCTTGAACTTTGACCCAGACATATTTTATTTGATTCTGGTTAATCTGCACTCTTTTAAGAATGTTGTACATGATAATCATGGCACTGAATGACACCAGAGAGCAGACATGGGGGGAGGGAGGGGTCAATATTCTTAATTCAAAGTAGGCCTCATTACATATTGCTTGATTATAAGGTGAAGGTCAATTATTTAACATGGCCTTTCCTAGGTAGTCAGTTATCAGACATGGCTGTGATGAGTACAAGTTCTGACCTAGACCAGTGCTGGTATTACAGATAAGATTACTACTTGAAGAGCTAGCCATAGAGTGCACCATGTCTGAACTAACATCTGTGTTGAAACCAGAATCATTCTGTAGTCCTAACTAGAGCCCTGTGAATTGCAATTTTCCCATCAAACTGAATTTCGAATCAAATATGCAAAAATGTTCAAATTGAATCGGATTTGGAATCTCGAATACCTTAGAGAATAATCAAGTGTATCAAATGCAGTTGATGAAGGAATATTGAGATCAGTAAAGGAAATTAGAAAGATGATATAAATAACCACTGCACTGGGTGTATGTACAAGGTGTGGTGATTAACATGATTAATATGATTACACAAGATTACACATGAATCTTTATCCACCTTTTGAATCCTACCCAATCCCAAATCCCATTCATGTCTTCTACTCTGTTTTTGTATATCAGCAATTAAAGCATTTATTCAACATGGAATTCCCCTTGTTTTCTATGGTCCATTCTCTTGTATCTAAAGTAAAGTAAAGTTTGTTTTATTTAACAACGTCTCAAGAGCACATTGATTTTTATCTTAATATTGGACGTCAATCATATGGTCATTCTGACATAAGAGGAAACCCGCTGTCGACACATAGGCTACTCTTTCCAATAAGCAGCAAGGGGTCTTTTATATGCACAGTCCTACAGACAGGACAGCACATACCACAGTATTTGATGAACCAGTTGTGGACCACTGGTTAGAACGGAAAATAGCCCAAACTGCAGATTGGTCCACTGAGAAGGATCGATCCGACGACCGACCGGTTCACAGGCGGACACTCTACCATTTGAGCTACATCCCGCTCCCTCTCTTGTATCCAACCTCTCAATCCTACTCAAACACTCATCCCTTTTACTGTTTCTCTTTATATCTTTCATTATCTCTGGCCATTAATCTTGTAGGTCTATCCATCCTTTTAACCCTTACCCCCAACCCCAAAACCCACTCATTTCTTTTACTCTGTTTCTTTTTCATATAGATGAGTAATTTTTAACTGACACATTGTCAAGTTAGAGCCGGCCTTCGACAGGTTTTGAACCACTGTCTTCAGCTTGAGAGTCTAATGTGCTAACCACTGGACCACTAACGGTCTGGATGAGTAATTATACACATAGTATTTATTCCATATGAAATCTTCATAATCCTACTGGATCTGTTAGTACATGGCTGGTAGGTATTGGGATCGAATCTCAGTCGAGGCATGGGATTTTTAATCTTAATATCAGTTCCAACCCAGAGTGTATGCTCCGCAAGGCTCTGTGGGTAGGTGTATACCACTTACTCTGACCAGTCGTCCACAACTGGTTTATCAAAGATTATTGTATGTGCTATCCTATCTATGAGATAGTGCATATAAAAGATCACTTGCTGCTTATGGATAAAAGTAGCCACATTAGTGTGGTGGAAGCGGGTTTTGTCTATTCTACTAACACTAACCTCTGTCCTAGACAGACAGAACAGGAAGCTGAGCTGTTTGCCCAGGACAGCGTGCTTGAATCTTAATTGGATATAAACAGGAAAATAAGTACAACCAGCCAACCTATCTATTATTGTGTTGACACACAAGTATCGGAGCTGACATTATCAGTATTGGTCTGTTTTGTTTTAACAATTGGGTCCGGTCACACCAGATGGATGACCCTTGGTATTTGGCTGGCAGGTTTTCTTGTATTTAGTCAGTGCTAGTATCTGTGTGTGTTAGCTGCAGACTGACCTATACAATAGATAGTGAGTGTGTAGATCTGCTTTCGTGTTTCACATATTCCTTCTGGAGATGAGAAATATACTGAGTCACTCACATAAAGTTACCTAGTACATTTTGCAGTGATTCATTTTACTGAAGTAATTTTCTGTTAGGGGTATGATTTTTCTATGAAAAATTACTCATTTAAAATGCAAATTTCATCCCTCTTTTTATTAATACCATAAACCTGCTCATGTGGCCACCTCATTTAACCAGTTACCTGTCTTAAAGGGTCACTGAGATTATTTTCTTCCAAATCAGTTAATTTAGCACAAACGATCATGTATTTAGCAGCAATCTGTATTTAGGGGCCATCTTTTGTTATTCTATTGGGTAGCTGCTTAAAACTGGCAAACATGAAGAATTGTAAATGACTCTTTATGAAAAAGATATGAATAGACAAGACTCATACCCATGGATGGGAAAGCCTGAGTGCTCCACCAGTAGGGCATCAGACTCTCAAGCTGAAGACAGTGGTTCAAAACCTGTCAGATGCTGGCTGACACTGACTAAGTGTCATAATTACAAAATGTTTAACCTCCAATAGCTGATGATTATAAACTTAATATGCTCTAGTCATGTTGTTAAACAAAACAAACAAACCCAAAGGTGGTGCATTGAATTCATGAGCATCACCCAAGAGGAAAATCTATTTTAAAAATATCATATTAAGTCCACTATAAAAAAAAAGTGCCAAGATACAAAGAACACTTTTCCTATAAAAACTGCACCCCTCACAGAAAATTCTCTACATATGCATCATAGGTCACAGTTCTGTCTGTTTTATGCCTGTAACCCAGTCGCATAATCTGAGTAACCAAGCCCAGCTTCATGTACATCATAACACCTTTGTGGCTGTCAGTCACGATTTATTTTTGTAAACAGAGAAAGTGATGAACACACTTGGCAATCCCATCACCTACTTTGTTACTTGTTGTTCAGTTTCCAGCTTTAATTGAACACTGGGAGGTTAAACAGTACACTGTCAGCTAAAACCCAATATAAGTGTGACCTGTTTGTAGATAGTGCCAGCTTCAGAATGAACATGGTTATATAATTTACACCTGGCCTCATCACTGACAGAAAGGTGATTCATGAGCAATCCCATCACCTGCTTTGTTACTTGTTGTTCTCTTTCTTGCTTTAATTGAACACTGGGAGGTTAAACAGTACACTGTCAGCTAAAACCCAATATAAGTGTGACCTGTTTATAGATAGTGCCAGCTTCAGAATGAACATGGTTATATAATTTACACCTGGCCTCATCACTGACAGAAAGGTGATTCAT
>JAULBS010110482.1:0-15138 GCA_032355785.1 Symmetromphalus regularis | reverse complement strand
CCCACCCCCAAGTAGGTTATAAGATTCACCCCACCCCCAAGTAGGGTATAAGATTCACCCCAACTCCAAATAGGTTATAAGATTCACCACAATCCCAAGTAGGGTATAAGATTCACCCCAACTCCAAGTAGGGTAAAATATTCACCCCATCTCCAAGTAGGGTATAAGATTCACCCATCTCCAAGTAGGTTATAAGATTCACCCATCTCCATGTAGGGTATAAGATTCACCCCTCCCCCAAGTAGGTTATAAGATTCACCCATCTCCAAGTAGGTTATAAGATTCAACCCAATCCCAAGTAGGGTATAAGATTCACCCATCTCCAAGTAGGTTATAAGATTCACCCCTCCCCCAAGTAGGGTATAAGATTCACCCCATCTCCAAGTAGGGTATAAGATTCACCCCATCTCCAAGTAGGTTATAAGATTCACCCCATCTCCAAGTAGGTTATAAGATTCACCCCACCTCCAAGTAGGGTATAAGATTCACCCCCAAGAAGAGAATAAGGTTCACCATGCCCCCAAGAAGAGAATAAGCTTCACCACACCCCCAATTAGGATATAAGATTCACCCCCCACCCCCAATTAGGATAAAAGATTCACCCCTCCCTTAAGTAAGGTTTAAGACTCACCACTCCCTTAAGTAAGGTTTAAGACTCACCACTACCCTTAACCAGCATTGAATGAGTTTACATATGGTCTAGCAAAAAATGTAGCCAATCTGCAGTATGTTTTTTAAATAAATTAAATCGCTCTTTGAATATAATACTTGGTTGGGACCAGTTTACCCACATCAACCCAAATTATACAGGTGTGTGTAATGTATCCAGGAGAATGAAATTAGGACTTAAATCTTAATCGCAAAGATTTTAAATAGTGAAAACAGAATTAAACCTTATTATGTTAACCTCATTTTTAACAATGTAAATAATCCTAATTAATTATTTATAATGCAAAGACAATAACATTTCTCAGATGCCAGGTTAAATCATTCATGAATATTACAATTTATAAAGAACAAAACCAGAAAGTATTTCAACAATTTAAAGAATTCCGTCTGCTAAAGAAAGCTATCAATAAAATATGTATGAAGTTTATAAAATATTCAGTCATATTTTTATCATGGAATTTAACTCTAGTGTACTATTATGAAAAAATAAAAGTGGGAATTGTAAGAATTATACAGATTTAATTAAATGTTAGAATATTAAGTTTCTTTCCATACATAGAGCTGTCCAATCAAGTAATCTGCTTAAACCAAAATATTTTGTCACTTTCACAGATACCCAGTTCTGACAATGAACATATAAGTATCTTAGGATTGTAAATGATTTAAATGTGGAAGTTAATTATCACACACCTTACTATAATGTTTTATAATAAAGAAAATGGTGATAGCCAGACGAAATAAAATATATAAAATCTACTTGGAATTCCACCTTCTGGAAAAAATCTCAATTATTCAAATCATTTAAAAAAAATTAATTAGGGAGCCATTAAGGAACTTTTTAACCAGTTTAAATTTAATGCTTAGTGTGGATAATAAAAGTTTTTATATCTGTATTCAAAATACATGTTAAAGAGTGTTATACAAAGGATGGGTGAAGTCCTTGGTTAAAAACAAAATCACCCAATTGTACATTACATAAATGTCAAACAGCCTGTAATATATGAATACATCAACAGCAAAATGATCAGGGTCACAAATTTCCATAATTTGACCTGATACTGCCATCTATAACTGAAAAGGAAGACACTTGTTTTCAAACGTTCCTGTAGCCTACTTGCAGAACGATCAGACCTTAAATCGAGGTTAAAAAATGACAAAGTGATATCATTCATTATCAATTTGACTTCAGTGTGACCCTAATAATTTTGCCGTTGACGTTGCTAATTTATTTTGTAAACTACAGTCGTAACGCAATCATAAACACTAGAAATAATTTTTAATTTGTGTGAATTTTTGTGACCGGCATTCTTTAACCTTTAAATTTTAAAATATTTGTCTTTTTTTCTCAAACTCCAAAATAAAAGTATATTTACTGGTTACATTACATACCTTCTTCCCATAGCATCTGATGGCTGTTGTTTTATCTTTATCTGTAAACTGCGAGATTTGAGAATACATGAGTTATGACGCCGCTGGGAATAAACTAATGACTGATGGGTAATATTACCCAGATTCATTGCTTGACGAAGACAACCTGCAAAAAAATTAAAATAAATATTGTAAATCATGAAACTGATTCATCAAAAAACAATGTAACATGAAAGTGTTACATCAAAATACATATTTTATTAATACATTTTGCATTTTTAAAGTGAGCGGAGTGTAACACAAAGAGTAGATCTAGGCATCTGAGGTGCAATGGGTCATTGGATCAATCCCCATTTGAGAACCCATCAAGCTATTTCTCCTTTAAACCAGTAGCCCATAACTAGTTCTTCTTTTGAGGAACCATCAAGCTATTCTTCATTCCAACCAGTGGTTCATAACTGTTACCACTTTTGAGGAACCATCAAGCTATTTTTTCATTCCAACCACTGGTCCATGACTATGTATATTCTGTCCTGTCAGGAAAAGAGCATATAAAAAATCTCTCATGGTGGTAGTGAGTTTCCTCTGAAGACCATGAGTAACAAACACTATATGTTTAAACCTAGTACTAACAACCACTGAATAAAAACGGTACGAGTGTCAATACTTTCTTTCCAATGAACATAATTTATCTATGTGAGCCTTGGTGGTTCAGTGGTAGGACATCACACTCTCAAGCTGAAGATGGTGGTTCAAAACTTGTTGGAAGCTAACTCACACTGATTATGTGTCATAATTACCAAATGTATGACATCAAATAGCCAGTTATTAATAAATCAATGTTCTCAAGTGGTGTCATTAAAAAAAAAAAAAAAATACAAACAAATAATTTAAAAAATAATATCAATAATAAAATAATAATAATAATAACAACAATAATAATAAAATAATAATAAAAATAACAATAATAATAATAACAATGAAAAAATACTAATGATAATAACAATAAAATAATAATAATAAAATATTAATAATAATAATAATAATGATGATAATTTACCTATAGCACTTTCACACTGACTGAGGGCGTGGGTCAGTCTGTTGTCTGTCTCGGCTAACACACACTGGTCCATATAGTCCTCAGCCGTGCGACACAGTAGGAGAAACTTTTCATTTCCTGCAGTACCTGAACATATAAAACAATGGGTAAAATGCTTTATTAAGGTAGATAGATTCTGACAATAAAACTACATTTCCCACTGTTAACTATGTTATCGGAATAAATGTTGATTCAATAATCTTTTGGTTTTGGATAATCTTTTAATCTGGCTGGATAATAATTATGGTTAACCATGAATAAAACCCATTTTTAACATCCATGTTGAAAAAGGTAATAATAGATGCATTTAAAGTTTTTTTGAGTCAGCACTAACAATTTCTGATAAATAATTAACTTAATACAAACCTAAACTATAACACGGATCTAAATACAAACAAGTTTAAACACTAACAACCATTCTGTAACGGATGGTCCAATCTTGATTCTCTATTCAAGATATCATTTTAATAGTTTTAAACAGAATTAGAGCTATGAATTTAAATGATAAATCTTGAATAAAAAGTAACACCTAGAAGCAAAAAAAGAAAACAACATTGATGACAATGTCATAAAAGTTGTGTCATCCATATGATCTTTGTTGAGGCAACCAAAATAATTTTAAAATTACTAACCTTCTTTTTGCAGAACAATGGAGACATCTTCTGATGGTGGAGATACAGAAATCTGGGCCACTATACCATCTGAAAACAACAACCATAAATTATAGTATGATGCAATAACAGCAAAGATACAATATAAATGGTCATGAATTGTGCAAAAAATAAACAACTGCAATAAATATGAGGGAAATACTTCAGTCCACTAAATAAATATTAAAACTAACAAAGTTATTAATTTCAAATAACTAACATACATTATGCTCATATTTCAGAATGTTAACCATAAATATGATCATAATAGTGTCTGTGGGTGACATTTTAATATGAAATCTTAATATTCCCAAAGATGAAAGTAGGGTCTGTCCGCTATCTTAAAAGGTGAAAGAGACACCAAATAGTCTAATTAAGGTAGCAGTTGTTTTTTTGCTTAATCTGAAAACATGAAATGAAGCTAAAAATGTGGAATTCCGGATAAAGTAAAGTTTGTTTTGTTTAACGACGCCTATAGAGCACACTGATTTTTATCTTATCATTGCTATTGGACATCAATCATATGGTCATTCTAAGATATTTTTTTAGAGGAAACCCACTGCTGCCACATAGACTACTCTTTCCGATAAACAGCAAGGGGTCTTTTATATGTCCCACAGACAGGAACACATACCACAGCCTTTGAAGAACCAGTTGTGGACCACTGGTTGGAACAGAAAATAGCCCAAACAGCAATGGGTCCACTGAAAAGGATCGATCCAATGACTGACAGCTTCTCAGGCAGACACGCTACCGTTTCACCTACATCCTGCTCTTGAATTCCATATAAATCGAGAAGACTTTCATACATAATCAACTGTTTCTTGTTTAGGTTTGTGTGGAACCACCCATGAACAGTTTGATTTATTGCTGATAGGTATTTCCAATTTACAAATATTACAAAATTCTATCAAAAATAAAAATCTACTAACAATGCAGTGGACAGGATGACTTACTTTTCTGTGGTACAGGAGGTCTTTGCCATCCCATGTTACTGTGTACACCCATTTTACTGTTGTCATATGGAAGTGCATCACCAATAGAACACGTCTTTCCAGTCATGCTAGCAGGTGGTGACTTCAGTGGGTCATCAGATGACATCTTGGAAGCCAAGTCCTGTGGAACTGTTTTCAAAGTGTCCTCGAAACTGCACTCTTTGATAGGATGCATTGTTTGTCTGTTTGGATACGATTCAAACATCTGTCTGTTAATATCATCTTTAGTCAATCCGGAATTATCAAGAGTTGTCAAGTGACCATTCGTGTATCCTGGATACGTCTGTTTATCCTGATTACACTGATCCTTGTTGTCCACAGGATAGTGGTTGCTAGGTTTGTAGCCTTGTGCGCGCTCCATCACAGCTTGTGAGTTGAATGATTTTGGAACGATCATGCTTCGACTTAGGAAGTACTGAGTGTAGGGGTCGACTGTACCACTTCCAGTTGAGCTTGAGCTATTCCTGTCACTGCTTCCATAACCAGAGTCTCGATGAGAACTGAGGGAACAGCTATCATACGGTATCTCTACACTCAGAGAATTCTTGCTATCCAAACCTTTGGCACTGAGTAGTTTTCCCATCAGACTGTCAGACTCTATGCTGCTGTTGCTTGTAACACTACCAGCATTAGAAGGCTGTCTCTGAATGCCTTGGTGTTTCAGAATATTCTCCACCAAATTTCTGTTGATATACGTCTTCTTGTCGTCCACGAAACCTTCATCATTTTCAGCAACCTTCTCAGTCTTACTCCTCTGTTTCTTCTCCAAGGATTTCACTTTCTTCTTGGTCTTCTTGGTTTCTGAACTCTTGCTGGAAGAAGAGGTCTGTCTGTCATGGTTTGATGGAGGAAGAGGAGGTCGGGCTGGGGGCATCAACAGGCCTTCTGGAGCACTAATACTATGTTGCAAGGTCTGTGTTGGGTCTTGGGTGGAAGATTGTCGGGAATGACCCAATGAAGGCACTACTGGGATGGAAACTGGTAAAGGTACAGGTTTCTTATTCAAGGTTCTTGGTGTTTCTGGACTTAACAAATTTCCCATAGATCCTTGTCTATTCAGGCTTTGTTTTGTATTCTGGTACTGTCCATCACACATCTTTTTCTTACGTGGGAGAGTAGCAAGACCTGATTGTACAGGTCCGTGGTTAGTATTATCAATATTCTCATAGTTATGATGAACAGATGGTTTAATAACCCGATGCTGGTTGCAATTCACAATGTCAGAATTAACGCTCAGGTTATCTTCACTGCTTAGAGATTTTGTTATCTGTTGCTTGAATGGACCATTGGTTCCATTAACAACAGGACTTGGACCTTCGGGTGATGGAGATGAGGATGAGGTTGAAGAATAACGTGCAGGATCAACCTGATACCGAACGACATCAGCAGCAACCTTGTTCTTCCCTTTCTTAAAGCTTTCCTTCTTCTGGCTTTCTGAAGCCTTGCCAAGTTTTACTGCCAAAGGAATCATATTTGGATCATACCCATTCAACGAAGAAGGTCTGCGATACTGATCACTGTTAGAAAGTGTGTAGTTGTCGACATCATCCTGTGATGGATCGTATGATGCTGCTCCTCCACTCATGAACATATACTCTCCTAATGCTTCCTTCCCAGGATGGTGATACCCATTCACTACCTGAGACTGTGTTGACTCCACAGACTGGCAAGAAACTGAGGAATCACGACGAGGAACAGTCTTCCCATTTTTATTTTCCTTCCCAACAGCGATAAGGAAGCTTCGTTGTCGACGATGATCCGAATCTGTCCTTTGTGGCACATTTCTGGGTGAGTCACAGTAATATTCTGGTCCTGGAGTTGTTGCCCGTCTGCTCGTGTCTTCTAGAACAGGTGTTTTTGATCTAAGATCAGGGTTGGGAGTCTGGGATCGTCTAGCAGGCAAACTCTTGATGCTATCGCGGGTCTGATCCAGATTGCTGTCTTCACCCAGAGCTAAAAAAGTAGATGTTTAAAACATTCATTAAGGCCATAGAGCAATGGTATGTTCTCACTTTACAATTTTTTGCCATAAATAACTTAGGATAATAATTACCATAAATAATTAAATACCAGTAATCTGAAAAGCGTGTATTCATATATTTAAATCATTTGGTAATGACAAAGGTTAAATAAATAATATGTTAGTGATATCAAAACTTCACATGCAAAGCATCTTTTATGTCCGAGTTAAATTACCCAACACTTTCTACTAGTTAGCAATTAATGACTATAACTTTTTCTAACATTAGTCAGAACTGGTTTAACCACAACCTATATATAACAGCCACATTAGATGTGTTCCATCATAGTACAACTGTATTTCAACTTGTATATATCAGACAGGGTACAAACAAAAAATTATTTTCTAGGAGCGATGTCACCCCTCATGATGAGAAGTAGAATAACTTTTACACAACCATGTGCAATGCATATATGATGATGACTGTACATGTGTGAAAGCTACCACACACGTCCTCTTCCTCTCCATTAGCCTTTGCTGCAATTCATGATGAATTTTCTAGCTAGACTAGGTTTTGCACTACATGTTAAACCCAATGTGAATGTTTGAAACCAATGAAATTACTATGTAGTGATATTGTATGCTAGCCTGTCTTAAACACAATGTTGATGCTCTGACATCACATGGATTCATGCATACAGAACATCAAAAACAAGTAATTCTTTTCTTCGGTTATTTTTTTATTTTTATTTTTTATTATTATTATTTTTTTTTGCAGAATTCTGCGATTTCACAGAGAAATACCATGTCTGTATATACATGTTAGACTGTTATTTTGAAATCTGCTGCTTACATGCTGTCTGGACATATCCTGGCGCCATTGTCCTCTTCTTGGGTGCTTTGTCTACAGAGATGGGAGTAGCTGCAGGGTTGGCATACAATAGCAACAGAGGCTGATATCGTCCTCGACAACACTTGTCTATCACATGCTCAAACCGGGGACCAATCTGCAAAAAGTAATTCATTTTATAACTACATTTAATTTTCTAATATTAATATGAAACAGAAGAATATTAATTCTGAATTTTTTGATGAGTCTGGTAATTACTAAATTTACGTTGGACTAACTTCTACAGCATGAATTGGATGATTCCTTCAGCTGTTCATCCATTTTACTAGAGGAAAGTAGTAGATCTGGACAGATTGATATTGAGCTTTTAAAATGTTCATCCCCAACTTTTGTAATGGCATGCAGACATGGCAGAAGCAAGTGAACATTGGAGGGGCTAACAGATATAGGCATGAAGTGCTAAGTTTCAAATGAATATGAGGTTATGCTTCATTCAGAATTATTGGTGGAGGAGCTAGACTCCCCTCTCCCCCCCCCCAACCCCTGTTCTATCATGCCTCACATGTCAATATAGTATTCAAAAGTATTCACTCATGAGTCATTATCAGTGATCAAATAAGACTGAGTTGCCAATAAAAGGCAACAATCTCATTCCCAAATAAGATGGAACAGCTGTGCCAGAAACTAAAACAGATGTTTATTAGATTGGGTTACTTCCGTCACAAGATGGTTCAGACCATTCTGACAATGGCTCTAATCTGATAAATTTAATATTTAAAAAAGTAATCATAAAATATAAATATAAAATTTACAGGAATTATTATATTGAAACAAAATTACATTCATTAATTGGGTTCAGTCTGTTATCATGACATTATATTTAGGTTGATGTCATACTGTTATACCTGTTTATTTATTTGTATTTTAAATAATAATAATAAATTTCTATTTATATTACTTAGGTCATCTGTTACATGTCCTTGATAACTTTTTTTATTTTGGTTTGTTTTGTTTAATGACACCACTAGAGCACACTGATTTATTAATCATCGGCTATTGGATATCAAACATTTGGTTATTTTGACATGTAGTCAGGTATAAGCCAGCCTCCAATGAGTTTTGAACCACAGTCTTCAGTTTGAGTCTGACATTCTACCACTTGAACAATGAGACTTGTTTGTTTTTGATAAAGACCAATAATAATAATTCATTTTTAAAAGATACACATTATATAATTTAAATTAAAAACAATTGTTTTGTATTTACAAATATCAAACCTTAAAAAATACATTTGGTTCATATTTTTAATGCAAATTTTAAAAGAGATCAACTTTTTATTAAAAGGACTAACCTCGCGGACAGTGGCGTCATCGAAGTAGATCCAGACCTTGAGCTTGCTGTGGAACACGAATGTGGAGTAGTGCTTTCCATAGTAACACACCAGGGCAACAAGGTTAAATTTCTTCTTGATGTCACACATGACCGAGTGAAACACCTGAGAGGGAAAACAACAACCATATACGTCCATGTATTGACATGTACCATCAATCAGTGAGTGGGAATATCGAACACATCAAATACCCATGTCATGTGTCACTGAAAATAGGTCAACTTATGACACAGGTAAATATTAGGAAAGGTAACATGTGCATGTGAAATAACAACATAACTTATGAGTAATCATCAGATATTAAGTGATATATTTATATTGTAAAGGAATGTATCAATCTTTAATCAGCAGATGTTAAGTGTATTTATAATAGTGTATTTAGGAAGCACAATCTAAAAATAATTTCAATGATCCCATATAGGTTATTCTTTTCTATTAGGATCAGCATAGAGGTCTAACATGCTTATATACAATAGAGGTTTAAATATACAGCAAGAGGTCTTTTATATAGACTTTCAAAGAGCACAGTACATACCACAGCCTTTGAAGGCTACAGGCTGGAAAGGGAGATAACCCAATGTGTATAATGAAACGAATTGATCTGAGAATCTACACCTCAATCATAAGATCAGCCATCTAACCTCTGAGCCTTCTGGGGTACTAACTTTAGGTTGGAGCAAGTATTGAGACTGAAAATTACATATCTCAATTGAGGTTTGATCCCATTACCTACCAGCCATGAGTCTGACTGCTTAGCCACTATACCACAGGATCCAGTCTACACAGAGAAATTACTTGAAAGTGGATTAATATGTGTAAATTGATAGAACTTACATCTTGCAGGAGAAGTGTTGTGCCGATGTTTCTTGCAATCTCTGTGGTCAGTTCCACAGAAGGATGATCAGAGTCCCACACAAGTCCAATACTCACTGTAAATATAAATTATGTTAATTAAAAACTACAGATTGAACAAAGCTATTAAAAAATCAGTTATACAGCTTTTAATTTTAATTAAGACTTCAATCTGAAAACTGCATGTAAAAACAGGCACGACGGAACAGGGGGGCTGAGGGAGGCTCCATAATTCTATAATCCCCAATAATTCTGAATAAAGCATAACCTCATATCCATTTGAAACTCAGCGCTTCGTACCTAGATCTGTTAACCCACCAAAGTCTTTGTTAGCCCCCCAAATGTTCACTTGCTTCTGCCATACCTGAAAAAAGGTATCATTTCAAAACATTACTATGCAAAGTTGAGGGGGGCCTATCCTCTGTGACAGTTTAAAAGGGTCAGTCTAAACTCTCCTCTTGGAGAAATGTTAGATAAAAATACTTTAATGTCTAATTTATTAATGCAAGTAGAATACATGTATGTAGGAGTGTGTGAAACTGTATGTTCTCATTTCTTTCAAAAGATAACAATTTTATCAACTGTACATTATTATATTCTTAAAAAGTGAATCAGTCATCTAGAAGATTAAACATTTTAGAAACAAATTTCAGCTTACCAATATCTGGAGAATTATGGAGTATTCTCTGAATCTGTACCTTCTTGCCACAATTACCCTGAAACAAATCAATATTATAAATTAAAGAAAAATACATTTTTATAAATGCATGTGAATTAATTACCACTTTGATCAAATTTTTGAAGTAAATGCAACTTGCACCGTATAAAAATAAACAAAATTCAGTGATAGTTCTATGACTTGAAGCCAGAAATGGAAATAAATGTCTTGCCATGGACACTATCCAGTACAAATTTTTTATTTTAAACGATATGATGATCACACATTTAATTTTGATGATCATTTTGTCAGAAACTCAAGTTTTATTAACATTCAGTAAAAATCAATATTTCTATCTAAAATAAAATCAACACAGCTTGTGTATACTATATAAATTGAGTTAAATTAAATTTGATTGGTCCAGTGGTGTGTCATCTGACTCTCGAGCTGAAGTCTGGTTGAAAAGCCATCAGAAGCTGCCTCACACTTGACTGCGATTCAAAATTACCAATGTATGAATCCAATAGCCAATGATTAATAAATCAATGTCCTTTAGGGGTGTTGAAACACCAGCCCCCCAATCAAAAAAAAAAGAAACAAACAAACAAACAAACAAAAAAAGAAGCAAAATACAACAAAAAAATTAATCTGACTGAGAACAAAAATAATTATATTCCAGCCTGTAATTTGCTGAACACACTTACTGGGCAGTCTCGGAGATCTCCCATGGCACTGGCATTTCTCAATAACAGACCAAATCTTTCTGGATGCAAAACATCTCCAGACTCCTGCATTACACGCGCCTGGCAACTGTAACAATAGAAACAAGATCTTTAGTTGTAATTTCAAAATCATTCAGATAGTTAAACCAAATGAACAATAATATAACCAAACATTTGTTTAACCCTATTTCACACAAAATTAAATACTGGCAATTTGGAGGGGGTGGGTCACAAAAACCAAATGAAAATATTCAGTAAACCAAATGAAATTTATTTATTTATCTTTAAAAGTCACATACCACATTCTAATTCTGGAAGAAAAATTGCTTTGTAACTACATACATGTATTAACCTATTATTTAAGATCATAACAGTTGTCATTCAAATAAGGCACCCATTAAAACAATAAACATTTAATGTGCTGAAATGCAAAATTCTGCAAGAATGCAAAAAAACTCATCCACAAAAGAAATAAACCATATAGAGATCTACTATTAGTGATTGGTTGTACAACTTCAAGATTACCAATGAGCAATCAAATTTTGAGACAGTTTGCTACAGTTTTGAGATGGCTTTCTACAATTATGAGATGGCTTACTACAAATATTTAACTTAGTTTTACTCACACTAAAGAGTTGGCAGATATGTAGTGCACCATCTGTGTGAACTTGAGTGGCTCCGAGCTCTTGCCACATGGACAGATCAGCTAAAAAATAAAATCACACATAATAATAAACAAGATAATACACATATTTATTATGTACTTAAGTTATAATGGTAACTTTGTGTTTTAGCTGAAACATACCTACCTAAATTTACATAATTAACAATGGATAATTAATACTTTTAAAATAAAAAACTTGAAACAATGACTCAATCTCAGAATCAACAAAGTTTCTAGATTTAAAAAACTGTCTCTATTTAAAAAAAATATTATTCCTTATTTTACATGAAACATCAGAATTTAAATAAATTTATATTTTACTGATTCTATATTATGAATTAAAGATCAAAATTATAATTAATTAAAATGTATCAACACAACAAGAATTATTTATTTATTATTGTATTTATTATACAAAATGTATATTAATTTTTTTTTTAAATAAATAACTTTTAAATTATTTGAGAAAATGTCTGAAATGTGTTAAGTTACAGAAAGTAATGTTTGTTTAATGACATACCAACAAACTGTTTAATAACTGGATATTACATATGTCAAATAAACAGTATTTGCAATACAGTCATACATTGTATCTACAAAATGCTCAGCAACTATGCTTTTATTAGCTTTTACACAGACAGGAGAGCACATACTACAGACAGTAAAACAATACCAGTTACAGCTGGATAAACAAATTATTACCCAAAATTATTAACCCTTTCATCTCTATGCTAAAATAATGTCAGGACTGAGTCACAAATAAATTATATAATAAGTAGGTTTTTTTAATGACTCACTGATCTGATAATCATCGGCTATTAGAGGTATTATGTTTTAAAATTTTGACTCGTGGTCATATGTGAGCAACACTCCAACAGGTTTTAGACAATGGTCTTCAGCTTGTGAATCTGATGTGCTACCTTTGGACCAATGAGGTTCACTAATTATGTAATATTATGGGCATATGGTGTCAGATGTATGAAATCAGTAAATTACCAGCATGCTGCATGTTAGGGGTGCAAAGATATGGCCAAAACCGTACTGTGATATATTGCAATACAGCAAACCCATATTATGATATATTGCAATACGGTTTGATTAATTAACAAGACGTCATAAAGTCATATTTTGATATTATCAGTATAACTACTAAACATATCTCAAGCAGGTGGACATGTACCAATTTCTGATGAAAAAAAGAAAATATATAGATACAATAGATTTATATCTTTTCATTAATTTTAACTTTTACATCTATAACTTACTGTCAAAGTCAAAGGCTTTATAAGAATTTGATGGATAATCATTAGGTAGATATATCGCGATACACAAAACCATATCGCAGTATGTATTGCGCTCGGCATGTATCACGATATACCAGTATATCGTTGCACCCTTACTACATGTTGTTACATCACGAGAAGGTTAAATATGAGATTTTCACCAAACTGATAAAAAAAAATTATAATTCTTTTTTGTAATTATCAAAAGTAACTACTAAATATTTAAAATGATCACTAGTAACCACTAAATATTTAAAATAATCACAAGTAACCACTAAATATTTAAAATAATCACAAGTAACCACTAAATATTAAAAATAATCACAAGTAACCACTAAATATTTAAAATTATCACAAGTAACCACTAAATATTTAAAATTATCGCAAGTAATTATTAAATATTTAAAATATATATAATATGAAATTACTGGGATCAATGGAGAAACATGCTATTCACTCAAGAATTCCAAGCATGCATGTTTATGATGGTCAACATATTTGTTTGACATCACCTGACAAACTTGAAAATAAATACGGGGCTAATCCCCTTGGAGTGACAGAGGCTAAACACTAATTAGCTTCCTTGGCAGACTAAACGGACCTGATGGGTAAATTGGCTAATGAACTTATGCCGATTCCGCCTAAGGGCTCACACTTGATTTGTTTTTTTCCACACTCAATTATCAATTCCGTCTTGCTCGAGGCATAAGGAAGTATTTAAAGCTCCCGAGTAAAATGAGATCAATAGGAGATGATTCATTAATAATTTATTGTTGTCGATTTAATTACATAGCAGCTTGATTATTATAAATTTCTTATTCTAAAGTAATCACTTAATCTGTTGGGCAATCAATTTTGCATGGAAAGAATTAAGAATTAAACCCGACATGGAAATATTTGAAAGAAGAAATATTCTTAATGCGCCAACCAGATATAATACAAACATAATTTTAGTGAGGAGATTACATTAAACAAATTGGCAAGCAATTAAAATAATTATGATCTGCCAAAATGAAAGATGTCTCTTTAAAATGCTAAGGGACATAACTCTTTAGACTAAGGGAGCCCCAACAATCCAGCTCTAAGATGTAAAGTGATGTTAAAATATATTTGATCAAAACTTGTGGAACCTACCTTCCCCAATGATAAGATGCACAATTAAATCTGGTTACTCATTCCGTATTTATTTATTTCATATGAACAGAAACCATTTCAAGATGAACAGAAGGAAAGATAACATGAATTACGTCACTTTTTTTTAAATGTAATAAGAAAAAAGATAAAATAAAATAAATAGTCCATTAAATAATTTGAAGATTTACAGAACATGAAAAAGCCATTCTAAATTGTTTTAATCCCATTATTCCATGCATGTCCATTAAACACTTATTGGAACCAAATCCCACTACTTAATAGGATTGGTCACTCACATTATAAGCAAGAGTATTAACCTGCATAGCACTTTACAACTTACCTGATCACAAACTGTCATGGAGAATTTCTGGTGGGGTAGGCAGTGAGGGGAATTGCAGGTATCTTCATTGACACCGTGGGCAAGATGGAGATGTATGCGGCGGAGAATATTTTCCTGTAGAGAATCAAACAAACATTGTTAGTGTTTCAAAATTTCTTTAATATCTTTTTGTAAATTACTTCAGAAATAAATTTATATTAAATAAATTATTGTAAAATGAAAACTCTGAGGTCAGAATATGTACGAGGAAGGCACGTTATTTCATTGAGATCAGATGCATTATCAGGTCCACATAAGCAAAATATTAATGGAAAAAGTTCTTCCAGGAGCATGAAAGCAAATAATGCAGAAATTACCTACCAGCAAGAGGGCTGATAACATAACCACCAGACCACCACAGTGGTTAGCCACCTCCTTCAAGGAAAGGTGGTGGTTGTATTTATTTTTGTGCTTATATCCAATTAAGGTTCAAGCATGCTGTCCTGGGCACACAACTCAGGTTCC
>JAULBS010110471.1:0-15138 GCA_032355785.1 Symmetromphalus regularis | reverse complement strand
AAATGCATGTAAGTTTCATTCGTAATCAATATTTAGACAATTAGCCCCTTAAATTACGTGGGACTATGCCTTTAACATTATTATTGTTATTATTTTCCCAGTAACCGTGCTTACGCTATGATACTAACCCTGTTTTGGTTATTATTTTCACAGTATCCGTAACAAATTATTATCTATGAAACTAACGCTGTTTTTTGTTATTTTCACAGTATTCGCGTTTATTCTATGACACTAACACTGCTTTTTGTTATTATTTTCACAGTATCAGTGCATATTCTACGAGATTGACATGGACACATATTTCAGTGTCCTCTGTTGAGTTAAATAAATAAATAAATAAATAAAGTTCTGCTTTGATAATAGTAAAATGTATTAAATGTATAACAAAGTCATGAAAGGTTGGCTTGCAATTATAAAACATTCTAATAAAAGGATTAATTTCAGTTTTGCAACAGTAAAATAACATTCTCATTTATCAACTTATTACCTTGTTAATTTTAAGAAATTTATTATTTTGGTATTATTAGTTTGTTTCCATAGAGATGGTATATTTATTTCTTTACATTTTATGACAAAAACGAATGGTTGGAGTATTTTCATTATGTTCTGGTCATATGTGATATTTTAAAAAATTACTTAAAATTTTTCCTGTTAAAACCCTGAGATAATAATAATAATAATAATAATAACGTTTCCTTTTTTATGAATAAATAAAAAACAATATTTTCAAAAACTAACCATTTAAAATTAGTGTGTCTCAGCTATATATTTAGATTTGATATTTTAACAAAATGAAGTTTTAATTAATAAAAGGAAAAGTTTATCTTTCATTTTAGTTTGTATGTAATAATAGATCGTTATCATAATGCTAATATATGTCCAGGGAATCATTCCTCGAATGTTCTTAAATCACATTTAATAATAAAAGAAATGGATGGTATAATTTTAATTAGTACTTTTTATTGCAAGTCTTCAACATCAAAGGGAGGCAACTAGCCAACTCTGCTATCCAAACATAATAGTTTTGTTTACCGTCCTTTGACAGTATTCATATGTTTTAAAGAATTTAAATGAGAAAGCTTACATAGCATTAGTATAGCATTAAAAAAAAATAACAGATGTCTAAATATAGGGTATCGTACACAGTAGTTCCGCCCGTTCAAATTTTTTTAAATTAAATTAAAAAATTAACAAAATGAAATGTATCCGTGTGTTCTGTAAACAAAATGTCACCATAATTATTGTTTCACACATACATGTAATAACCGCTTGTTTTATTTTTTTGAGGGGAGTAGATTGAAGTTTTTTTAAATTTTTGTTAAAGGACGTATGCCACCATTTCCGTATTTAACCATTTAATGAACGAAAAGATAAAATAAACACGTTTCTTCAGTGACTCGGGAAACAGGCGCAGAGGCAGGATTTCTGAGAGGGGGTCCAAATGTGGATTTCTGAAAAGGGGAGTCCTAAAGTGATGAGTGAATAGAAATAGATGAAAAAAAAGAGTAGATTTCCATGTCCTTCCACTCGTAAAATGGTAAAACAAAAATTGAAAAAGCGGATTCCTGACCCCCTCGGCTCCCCTACCTGGATCCGGTAGAGGGAAATACCATGAACTACCAAGGATAGTGCTTCAAAACAGCGATCATTCCAGGTGTTCAGGATATTTGGGAATATCACGTTCCACCAGAAAAAAATCACTCCCTTTCTTTTTAAATTACTAATATTGTTTTATTTTACGTAAGAAATTAAAATAGATTTTACAGTGATTTACTAGTACAGGTGCTATTGTCCATATTCTTCCCTTTGTCTCCGTCTTGTATAGTAATGGTTTTGAACATCATAACAATTTTCTTATTTAGATTAAGCTTAGGCACCCGATCCAACATATAAAAAAGTAACTGACCCTAATAGATTTATTCTGTACAGGCGCGGATGCAGGATTTTTGTTAAGGGGGTCCAAACGTAATGTGTAATGGTTCATTTTCACGTTCTTCCATTCGTAAAATGTAAAATAATAATAATAAAATAAAAAATACGAGAAAAGGGTGGATCCGAACACTTGGACCCCTCCGGATTCGCTACTGTAGTATTTCAACAGAATAAAATGCAGTATCTAACATTGGTACATATGTAGATGGAGAAAGAAAATAAATAAAAATGAAAACAAATAAATAAATAAACAAACAAATAAACAAATAATGACCCGACACTAACTATGTATTTACGGTATGTTCCCGAAGACACACTTATTTAGTCTTACATGCATCATCTTGTAACCTAGCGAGAAAAACATGATAGATGAAATCTCACGAGAATTTGACGTCATAAGAGATTAAAATTTTGGAATATTAACT
This sequence comes from Symmetromphalus regularis, assembly GCA_032355785.1. Lineage (NCBI taxonomy): Eukaryota > Metazoa > Mollusca > Gastropoda > Neomphalida > Neomphalidae > Symmetromphalus > Symmetromphalus regularis. The sequence continues at coordinate 12,781 of JAULBS010110471.1, read as the reverse complement.
TGCTATATTTTATAAGGAAATACTTCCCATGCCGCATTTAAACCTAAGTAATTGGGCGTTTATCACTCATTTATGCTTGATTACCAGATTGAAAACGTTCGTTAATTCATCATGAAAAAGTAATTGGCCCTTCAGTTACACGCAGGGCAGTCAGTTTTAGACAGGGCGGTCCCAGGGGAGCCAATTAGGAGAGATCAGGAAAAACTAACGATATAGCGCTTCACAAGAATGTATCAAGTCGTCCGCATCTGGTCGATTATAATTTGTAATCTAAATCATCATTCTTCATAACTACATGCATGTATTATCAGGCGCGAATCAAGGATTTCTGAAATGTGATGGTGAACAGAACTGGAGGGGGGAGAATGGTTAATTTTCACGTCCATGCACTCGGGAAAAAATATATATATATATAAAAATTCGAGAAAAGGGATGTCCGGACCCCTGGATTCGCTACTGATTATAAGGATGAGAATGTAGTGTTACACATCATAATGAAAACAACGTGCATACATAGGGCCCACGGATTGCATTTGAAAGAGGTGGGCGGGGGTGGGTGGGCGAACCTTGACAACCAGCCAACGTGTTAACTATTGGACACGAGACCCCATCATACTCTAAAAACTCCGGTTTACGGCAACTTTGTTTTGTCTGAAAAGTTTTATTCAGCAAAAAAAAACAAAAAACTACTTTTGTGATTTTTAAAATGAGTTGTCCCCTAAAAAGTTTACATTACAGTCAATGTGTTTTCAGTGATAAAGTAAACTTTATCTTGTGGGAGAGCTAATGCTTTTAATGATGAAACCCGGTAATGGTCATTAACTTTCGAAATTTCCTATATACTATAATATCAGAATAATAAAACTGTAATTAACCGTTGAATTTCCTATACTACTAACCACACACCCAATACGTTGTTTTATTTTATTATAATACGGAAACTGTAATTAACCGTTGAATTTCCTATACTACTAACCACACTCCCAATACGTTGTTTTATTTTATTATAATACAGAAACTGTAATTAACCGTTAAATTTCCTATGCTACTAACCACACACCCAATACGTTGTTTTATTTGATCACACTCGGAAACACCTCTCGACCGACATCAATGGCTACCTTTATTTGGAACACGTGGAGCAGAATGACAAGAAAGACGTCAAATTTCCTGCAAGTTCTCGTCAATAGAGGTGATTTGATGACATATTCAGCCAACTAATACACGATTAGTATAAACTAATAGGGAAATTTGCGCGTCAGTGGTGTGGCAGTAGGCAGAGTTAAACTAATCAGAAATGCGAATAACGGAAGCAAACATAATCCTTCCATCCAAATTAGGTTGGGTGACAAAAGCTTGGCATTGTGGCGGACCTGAGACCCTTGTGGAAGATCTTCCTCACTAATTGGCACCAAGAGATTAATTTGAAGCCAGTTTCTCCTCAACTTAGGAAGGGTTTACAGATCTATCGATCGAGGAAACAGGATGAAGGAAGATGCCGCACAGAAGATTCCAGCGATTTGCTTATTTGTTATTGTACGATTAGTATACTGATAACGATAAAGATGGGCGGTCATCTAGGCCGGATTTAGACCTTGGGGGCACGGGGCACTTCAGGTTCGGAGGCTTTTCAACACAGAAATTAAATTACATGACAAATAAAAGAAAATGAACGAATATAACTATTATTTATAATTATTACATTTTTATAAAGGAAGTCCCCACCGACATGCCTCCATTGCATCACTTATAAGTAGGTTAGGGTTAACACTAATCAGAGACAAGTTATCAGGGAAGAAGGAATCAGGGAAATGCTACTGGTGAAAAATAATTTATAAATTAGAGATATGCAGGACCTTTTACAAATATTTTTAACGATTAATAGCTTGGTTCTGAGGGATTATTTAACACTTTCTTTTGAAATTGTAAATTAAAATTTGTGTAACAAAACGTAACCAATAATAATAATAATATAAACAACTAATAATAAACCAATACATAAATCAATACATAAAGGAATCAATAAAATAACTTTTTACGGTTTCAGATGGGTTTTTTGTTGATAGGATAAATAAAATTTTTGTCGGTTTCAGATCAGTTTGTTTTTTGTCAATAGGATTACTTAGGATTTAAGAAGTTATGGTGGATATGATGGTATAATCTGTTATAACGTCAGCACAGTGAAACCAAAAATCGCAATACAGCTGCACAAAGTGCAAGACCTCCAGAAATTGTATTGCATTTAAAAAAGCATACCCTCAATTACACACAAATTAATATCAATTAAACAAGTTTATACGCAGAAAAATAATAACTGCATAGAAAAATATTTAAGTTATCTACACAATAATGTGTGGAAGCAAAACTGGAATATATGATGGAGTTATAATCCTCAAATTATATTCTACGTGCACTTTATAAATAAACTTATGATAGGCAAAACTATCTGAATAAAGAAATTATGTTAATTGAAAATATATATCCTTGCTATACAGATAGGTAAATATAGCGTTATCCCGTATACTCGCTGCATTAACCGCAGCCTGTGTAATGGCCAGGCTGAAACGTAAGGGGTATTTCTTGCTGAACAATACAAAACAATAGGTATTTTTCTTACGGCTTGTATTAATAGCAACTCAAGCATGTGCTCAACTACATAACGAGGTTACAAATTCTGACAGTAACTCATTATACACGACTTTTTCTATTGTCCTTTAATTCCTTATGCATAAAGACCAGTTGGTTTCATTCTTCCGTAAATAAGACTCCGAGGCGATTGTCCTAAAATAAGACTGGATAGAAATTGCAGAGCCAAAGGTCAGGGTGGACTTGGGAATTTTTGTGTAGGGCAATTACCTCGTTACCATTAGCCAGTAGTTTCTGTGTAACAATCTTTGACTGGTCCGTGAAAGTGTTTTGCTTCATTTAGAGTAATCCCGCACGGTGAATTACACATGTCTCAAAATGGTCGCCATAAACGTTTACACCCTGCAGGGTGATCAACGTTCAAAGAACGACCACCATTATAAAACGGCAATGTTATTTTGGCTTATAGTCGGGCTGGATTTAAACGATCGTTAGTAAAGACATAACGGCAATACTGGTCCATAAAACAGCGATCGTTTTCATTAATTACGTTACAATACATTTGTTACAGCCTCCACAAACCAACCGTCTACTCAAGTGGATTTTCTAGCCCTTGATATTCGTAATATTTAGTTTAAGAAAAAAAGTAAATGAATTAAAAATGCAGCGTAGGCAGACGCTTACCTGCCTGTTCACAATTTCGCAGGGGCGTCCACATTATTTTTACACAAAATAAAATTAGTTTTAGAAAAATAAAACCCGGAAAACATGTAGATGTACTCCTTTCATACCGGTACCCAGCTAAAGAGTTTATTTTAATCCTGGCATATGTGTTTAGCGATCTGGTCATCTTGTAAAAATAATACATGCTAGGGATTGCAGTAAAATAAAACCCCATAAAATTGCATTACCATAATAATTATGTAAGTACAATTATACTGATACTAAAATATGATGTATTTGGTAATGAGGGTACATGTATTTAATGGAATCATTTCGATTTCACACATACCGTATTAAACGGGGTTTTTTCTCCTTTTTTTTAAAGAAACTAATTTTTATAATCAATTAAAAAAAATTATCTGTAAAGATGTCGATTTTTTTAGTTAATTTTTTTTATTATTATTGCTGTTTTTATTTATTTTTATTTTATATATATAGTTTTTAACTCTCTTCATATTTATTATTTTGTTTAGAATGTGTAAAGAAGATACTGACGAGCTACCAGTTTTTATTAAATTTATATCCCGAGTGAAATTAGTTCTGGTCATGAGTTTCAGCGAATGACAAAGGAAAATTATTATACGAGAAATATAAATTTGATAATAAATGACAGAGAGTGTGATATTGTATTTATTACTTTAGAAAATGTTAACTGTTTCATTCTTTAAACTTCCTCTGTGTTTCAAACCAATAACGGTACGAATAACGTTACGTTGAACATTTGCTTAGTAGTGCCGCCTTTTGCCCTTTTACTAAATTATTAATTTGACACCAACGTTAGTACGGGCAAGTTCATTGGTCCTAAGAGCCAGAGCGATCCAGTAAGATATTCCCCATGGAAAAATACCAAAAACATATCTACCCTGTTATGAATGTCCACTGGGGTATAAATTTATAACTAACGTTCATGCAAGTTTCTAAAAAATAACGCATATAAAACGTTTTAAGAATGATGAAGCTAAAGTTGTCATGGGTAATAAATACAGTATCAACTTCAATAATGTTTATTATTAAATTTGTCCCTGTGAAATATTTTCACTAGGGACATTGATTTGACAATAAATGAAAGTTTGTTTAATATCAGGTATTTATATTGCATATAGTTTACCATAATTTATTATTAATCAGCTCTGTATTTATTTATTTTAAATATTCTTGTATATTTTATTCATAGTGTGATACCTAATAAAAATATATGTTTTGTTCTGCGGGCGAGTGGGGATTAAACAGATGCATGTATTAAATATTAAAATATTATACTGATGATTACTGTGTCCTAAAAGGTGTCGAGATGAAACATGTGTAAACTAGTGCTGTAATATATTCGCCAAGGGAAAAGTAAACAAAATCTGAAACAAAAGGATGATTTTATTAAAAACCGTATTTTTGCAAAGGCGAATGGGTGTATAGGAAAGATTGTAATGACACCAAGTGTTCGCGATAAGTAACTTTATCCTGCCCTACTGGAAGCACCCTTCGTAAACACAGAATTTAGTCCATTTCATGTAGTGAATATACAAAAAGCTATTAAACATGAATTCAGCTGAAACATAAATTAATATGCTTTAAAAAGAATTCATTTGAAATATATAATCATGTTAGGTTTCTCGTGGTCCTACTGTATTAAAATAGTAGTTATCTTCATAACAAATACAATATTGAAATTATACTTTAATAACAATACAAATAAACAACATGTACATTTACATAAACATATAAATTATTGGACCAGATATCAGCCCTCTATATAAATTAATCAAATGATAAAACACGTAAAAACAATTGCACATGGAATGTAATCAAATAAAAATATTTCAGTATATTACATTAAAAGAAAAACCTGAACTTCAAAGGACTGAAGCTTGATATAAATACAAATATAGCGTTGAATAAACTGTTCTTTGTTTTGAAACGTGCTTTAGATGTTTGGTATGAAATGCATTTTAAATATGTTTACACTCTTACACTATTAAAAAACACTGCATATGCCAAAATCAACATTCTAAGATATTCTCTTTTGTTTTTGCAATCTTTTCACAAACCCTGAGACTGCCCTTAAAATCTGTATTATTTCAATTGTAAAATGTCTTTAATTACCAAATATACGTTTCGTTTCTAGTAACTGGTATAGGTGCCTTTAATCCTTAACATGCCAAAGGTAAAGTTTACGGATATAAACTCTTTAGGTCAAAGAAATTATACCTGATTTGATATAAAATAGAAAACTATCTTTTTGTTCTTGTAAGGAAAAGTGTAGGTAATGTTTAGCATTGATATGAAATATTGATATTTTTAATACAGCCAAAAACGCTGTTATAATGTTAAACCCATGTAGGACACAATTCTGTTTTTAAATGTATATTGATCTATTGTATTTTTAGATACTTTTAATTCTATTTTATAAAATATGTTATGTGTATAGATTTTTATTACTTCGCATTTGTATCTGATAGTCTGTTATAATGTTAAACTAATATCTGATAGTCTGCTATAATGTTTAACTAATATCTGATAGTCTGCTATAATGTTTAACTAATATCTGATAGTCTGTTATAATGTTAAACTATTATCTGATAGTCTGTTATAATGTTTAACTAATATCTGATAGTCTGTTATAATGTTAAACTAATATCTGATAGTCTGTTATAATGTTAAACTAATATCTGATAGTCTGTTATAATGTTTAACTAATATCTGATAGTCTGTTATAATGTTAAACTATTATCTGATAGTCTGTTATAATGCTAAACTAATATCGAACACTCGTATTTTTAACGATATATTAATGTATTTTTATAAACTTTTAATTGTATTAGTTTACAAAATATAATATGTGGGTTCATTCTATTACACTGTATTTTTATCTGATAATCTTTCATAATTCTGTTTGAAATGGGTTATGTTTGGTTGCTGCTGTTTTCTGGGTTCTATTTTTATCTTTATTTTTTTTATTTTTTTGAAGGTGAGCTATTTTATATAATTATATATTTGCGTGACAATAAATATGTGTTTTAGATGCTTTCTTCTCCTGAAGATAAGTCGAACTATGAATTAATTTTCAAACAGTATTTCAGTGTAATGTATTTGAGTACAATATAATAATATTATTTTGTTCATTAACACAATTAAAGCCGTCCGGATACCAATAACAACGAATAACAAGTGAACAAACATAAATAGTCATATTAATTAATGAGCACTGTGACAGTAAAGTTAGTAAACAATTGTACTAAATGGTGATAAAATGTAAAGATTATCCGTTACAGGATTCCACCGCCAAATGTATCATCTCTCAAATCCGTAATTTAGTCTGTATTTTCCTAGACATAAAACACTTCACGTAATATAAAAGGAAAATGTTTTGGTTGTATAAGACATAGTAAATAATAAAATTAATTAGAGTCCTTTTTTCAAACTAATAATAATAATAATAACAATAAAATAAAATGCAGATTGGACACTACCTTTATTATTATTATTACAATAATAATAATCATTATTATTATTATTATTATTATTAATGCATTTAGGTTTTAAGTGACAGTGTCTGAACCTGGCTAAGCATTGGGGTATTGTCACACTGAATAAAAACTTTTTCTCATAGAGTAAATCTATGGAATACTTGGTAAATAATTGTTCTCCTAGACACGGAAAGTGCGCAAGCGATGAAACTTCTGGAGTTTTTAATTTTTATTTATTTTATTATTATTGCAAAATACATAAAATAAACATTAAAACATTTAGAAATTGATGGATGGAAAGAAATTTTGGCAAGGACAAGGACGCTAGTTTAAACTTATTTTTTTCTTGGCTTAATATGTTGAATAAATTTATGTCTTAACTTAATGAAAATGAAAAGATGTCAGGTGACAAAGTAATAGACACGTAACAGGATATATATATTTGTCGCAAATAAATTCTAATGCATTTCCTTTAACATAAAGTTCCAAATGCAGTAAATGGTCATATTATTTCAGACAAGTTTTACACATATCTCCACCATACAATAATTTTAATTTGCACATCTACGTTACAATGCAGTTGTAACTGTTCAAAACGTCAACAGCAAGCAGCTAGTAGGTTTTAACTGTTAATAGCATCGTTAATAAACAATCTGTCTGTCTGTCTGTCTGTGAAAACGCGACGTCCAATAGCCAATGACAAGATAAAAATCAATGAGTCCTAGAGGCGTCGTTAAATAAAACAAACGGTTTATGTTTGTGAAGACCTAGAGTTCATAACAAGTGAGCAGTCATGGGATCTACATAGCGAGTTCACTAATTCCCAACTTTATGCGACAAAACCATTCCAGATTGTGTTGCTAGCTCCAACAAAGGCCCGTTCCATAACCGTCTTGTAATGACGTCGCATAATTGTGTAAACATCCTATTGGACTGTTATGCAAACACACGGTTTTCGATACCATTTTTTATGATGTTAAATTTTAATGGTTACGATAATGGTCGAATTGATAAATCTCACTAATGTTAGAATATCCTTTGAACTCTGTCTTGTGCAAATGTATTATTTTGAGCACGATAGTGGACATGTCTCTTACATTGGAATTTGTCTCACTGAAGCCAATACCGTAGCTTACCCTATAACACAGGAACGGTTATATACAATATTCACTGAGAAATAGTTCAATGTCATAACGGTGATGATACGGGTGGGTCAGTGTCAACAACATTAATTTCTTCATTGTCTTCATTTTCTGAACATGCGCCGTTGTGACGGGAAGAGGAAGTAGGCGTGTCTCTGCCATCATCGCCTCGTTCTGACACATCATCGTTATCGTCTGAAAGGTTGTGTTTGTCAGACGTATTTTCGTTACTGTCGCCGTTCGTTTTGCGTTGCAACTTTTTCTGTTTCATTCTTCGATTTTGAAACCATGTTTTAACCTGTAACAAGATAATATTGAACATTAAAATCACATATTCTAATATTTGTCTCTATAAAACAAAAGAATGAAAGGATTTCCGATAAGCTCCACCCATCTCTTGCTCTAAAGACTAAAACAATGAAACTAACACTAATTTGGAAAAAAGGAGTTAGCAGTCTCGTAGATAGCATTGAGGCATGCTGACATTGTTTATAAAACAGTACGAATCTACTTTTTAAAAAGTTTTATTTGGACATATAGTGGTGTCTTCAGATTTGCCTCATCTGTTTTCAGCCTCTGGCTACAGCACTGGTTAATGTTACATTATAGTGTCCAATAATTTAACATATTTTAGTAATGTAATAACACCCTTTAAAAAATTCTGTAGCTAAACCAGATTGATATTTTACAAGAATCTGGTTAAAAATTATTATTTTAGAAAAGAACAGAACTTTATTGCACTCGTGGCCAAAAAAACGATGGTTTCAGAGGAATACATAAATAAATACCTTATAATATAACGGCATCAAGGTGACAATAATAATACACACACTAATAATTGTGTACATAATAGTAGTAGAAAACGACTTGTTTAATGCTGATTGTTATAAATTTATATAGCCTAATTTTCTGTGAACGATATTTTTACAATTAAAAAGCTGTTTAAATTTAAAACTTTTACCTAACTTCTCACATATTTTTAACAATTCCATAGCATTGAATAAAACCCGGATAACAGTTCCTCTTCCATTAATTTGATCACTAGTGGACGAAAATACTCCATTAACAACTATTAACTATACAATTAACACATTCTTGCTATATTACTAATATGTGTTAATAAAAAAAAACCCACCTTTTCATCAATGTTTTCTTCTTAATTAACATGCTTTTGTAATCGTATCCACCAATATTACCCCCAATATTAAACGCGTTTGTCCTAATCAATGCTATTAACAATACACTATAGGTAATAACAAGAAAGTGCACACATTACACGTAGGAAAAACTGCGTAATTGTTTTAATAACGAAAACACTGTGGTAAGAGGCGTGAGTTAATTGTGACAAATAACCCCTACATCAGCAAAGTGATATCTAATGTTACTGATATCCACCTATGATTTAAACTGATACGATAGGGTGCCCAATATCCACCTATGATCTAAAGTGATACTGTAGGGTGCCCAACAATTTGAGAGCTTTTAGTAATAACCAAATACAACCACTCTTAGAATTTTTTTCTTTAATCGATTTTTCTCACAACTGTTTAAGATTTTATGAGGACTGCCACTTTAGCCATTTCACATTTCAAAATTAATTCAGACGACAAAAACACCACGCAAAACATCTAATTATATATGACAGCAGGCACCGCGGACAACTAATACAAAAATCACAATATATATATATATATATTGCTGAATAAAAATATTTTCAGGCTCGGTGACAAAATAAAGTGGATGAAATCCGGAGAGTTTTTAAAGTGTGCGCTTTCCCACAGACAGGACAGCACATACTACATCCTTTGTTGCGAACCTCTGACTGGAACGATAAATAGTGCATCCGATAATGTATTTCTGGAGCTGCATCTTGTTCGAAGCATGAATGAGGAAACTCGGGTCTAGCTGTTAACACATAGTTAATTATTTTTTATTAGCAATTTCCCACTGACAAGATACAAGACAACTTAATTTTTTCCGTTCCAACCAGTGGTCCACAACTGGTTCATCAAAGGCCGTGGTATGTGCTGTCCTGTCTGTGGGACGGTGCATATAAAATATCTCTTGCTGCTTATCGGAAAGAGTAGCCTATGTGGTGGCAGCGGGTTTCCTCTAAATACATGTTAGAATGACCATATGATTGACGTCCAATAGCCGATGATAAGATAACAAAAATCAATGTGCTCTAGAGCTGTCGTTAAATAAAACAAACTTTACTTTACAATTGTACTAGAACAGGTTTTTTAATGCTGAAATCAGTGGATCATCAAACTCAATATAATGTGTCCTATGACTAACATCGAGTTTCATATAGTATGAGTTCCAGCTATTCACGAATGATTTATAAAAACTATTATTTGCGCTGTAATGTATGTTGCAAAGAGGAATAACATATTGCTTGCTGCTAATTTAAAAGTGTAATATATGTGGTGCTAACAAGATATAATCTTATATTAAGATTAGCTCCTAAGAAGGACAACAAGTCCAGTTAATGTCCAGGTCAGCATAGTTGAATCTTAATTATACTACTCCAAAGAATTTAAGGATCAAAGCAAATTTGTTAATAGTTTTTGTAAGTATGTCTTTTTATGCCAGATAGTGTTAGAATATCCCCTTTTGAGTTTTCATTTGGACTATATATATCACACTATTATGGGACATGCAATCATTCCACTTATCTTTAGACACTTTTTAATTAACCCAGATTTCCTTTTCATGGATATGAAACAAAACTTTAATCAGACTAAACTGACAACCTGCCTCGAAACATCCATTGTGACACCTCATGACCATCTGCATCGGTTTTGCATGAGTGTCATTCCACGCATGCCAATTTTAGGAATGAAAGGGGTGAGCATTTTCCTTTCGCCATTACTTTAAATTTGAAGATGGCTCAACGACAACTCAGCTTCCACGACAGAAGGGGCATTGGCTGGCTACAAGATGGACAAACTCGGAGAACTGTGCCTCCGTGGCGCAGTGGTTAAGCTATCGGACTCGAGGCTGGTAGGTACTGAGATCAAATTTCTATCGAGGCATGGGATTTTTAATCTCAGTATCGGCTCCAACCCAGAGTGAGTGCTCCGCAAGGCTCAGTGGGTAGGTGTATACCACTTACACCGACCAGTGTCCACAACTGGTTTAACAAAGGCCGTGGTATGTGCTATCCTGTCGTTGGGATAGTGCATATAAAAGATCCCTTGCCGCTTATCGATAACAGTAGCCATATTAGTGTGACGGCGCCGGACCCCGTTTTCACGTGTGTGGTTTTTTTATTTTATAAATTAACCCTTTTTTTCCCCAATCCACGCATCGCATTTGGACCCCCCTTTCAGAAATCCTGTCTCCGCACCTGTAACCTCGGTCTTGTTCAGAGAGCTGTGTTGTGTGCTTGAATGTTAATTGGATATATGCAGGAAAATAAGTACAACCAAACCAGACCAGCACCTGAATAAACAATGTGTTGGGGTGTCGTTAAACATCCAATCCTTTCCTTTCAATCCTTTCCAACCAATCCTTTCCTTTCAATCCTTTCCTTTCAATCCTTTCTAGACATAAATCACCCACACGTCCTTCCGCGGGCTCGCACTGGAACTTGTATGTACATTCAAGCAGGGCAGGATTTAGACCATGGGGGGGTGTCGAGGAATTTCATGTTCTTGGTGCCCCTCAACATAGAAATTAAATTACATGACAAATAAAATTAATGAATAGAACTAATTTTATAATTATTATATTTTTTTTAAATAAAGGAAGTCCTTAGTGTTGTGGGCCCTCTGGAAGGGAGGCCCGGGGCAATTGCCTCATGTGGCCCCCTTATAAGTCCGGCACTGCATTCAAGCAAATGTTAATTTTTGTTCAGTGCTTTCCGTGTAAACGTTTAGAGCATTTGAAAAAAGTAAAAAGTTTGTTTTATTTAACGATGCCTCTAGAGCACATTGATTTTTATCTTATCATTGGCTATTGGACGTCATACTGATGGTCATTCTGACATATGTCTTTAGAGGAAACCCGCTGCCGCCACATAGGCTACTCCTTCCGAAAAGCAGCAAGGGATCTTTTATATGCACCGTCCCACAGAAAAGACAGCACATACCACAGCCTTTCATGAACCAGTTGTGGACCACTGATTGGAATGGAAAATAGCCCAATCTGCAAATGGGTCCACTGAGAAAGATCGATCCGACGACCGACCGGTTCACAGACAGACACGCTACCGTTTGAGCTTTTAAGTAATAAACGTTATAAGTACAATTACAGTCTTAAAGTGATAATATAGTATACTCAAATTTATTTAGAATTGCTAGGTTTTAATTTGTGTAAAGTTTTCAATAACAAATCTACATTGAAATCTCTCTCAAATGACGTTTATTTGGCCCCTCACAGTAGCTGATACAGAGGGGGGGGGGGTCCTTTTATTAAATTAAAAAAATAGTAATTTCCAAATGAAAGGACGTGAAAATTAACCATTTTACCAAAGTTCTATTTACCCATCACATTTGGACACCCCCCTCTTTAGAAATCCAGCAAACTCGCCTGTGTCCTGTCGAAAAAAAATGCGTAGAACTTCGGTAGATTTTCTGTGTGACGTGGAGGATGCGCTATTTAATTTTTTTAAATTATTACAACTTTATTTTTATTTTATTTTTATTTTGCGCCCCTTATAACTTTGCTCCCAGGGCAAATGCCCCTGTCGCATCGCTCACGCTACGCCACTGCCTTGGCAGAAGAAGCATACTATATTATTGAAGAGTTTGGTTGTATTTGTGTGGTTTATTACTTAAATATATTAAATTACTGGACACCTTATAACATATACGGATGCAGGATTTCTGAAAGAGTGTGTGCGGGGGGGGGGGGGGGGGGGGC